>PVIJ01002738.1:0-34332 GCA_004024925.1 Scalopus aquaticus | reverse complement strand
CCATCATCGGAGGTGGCGGTGGAGGGGCAGGTGGTGGAGCAAACCCAGGTTTGGGGCCTGGTGGAGAGGTCAGAGGAGGAGCTGGTGGTGGATGGCTTGGGCTGACCACACTGGATCTTTTGAGTCCAGCCAAGCCAGACCCTCTTTGGTTGTCTCCCGTGTAGCTAAAAGGACAAAGAGAAACGACATAGTCACTCTCAGGCTACAAGCAACCACCTATAGTCAGGCTTACCTATAAACCTACGATCCATTTTGGTTGACTTATCATTTTACTTTGGCTGAAACAGAAAGAAAAACCTGGCAAAGGTCAGAACAGACCAACAATAAAATGGGCAACCTCATAAGGTAATGAGCCTCCCATCAGCAGAGGTGTGTAAAGAGACGCTGAGAAAAACTACCTGGGAGACGTGAACTTGGCATCCCTCTATCAGGTAAGGGCTGGCCATGATCATTTCTTAGGTCCCCTCACACTTTGCAGCTCTCCAAGGGAAGGCCCCCGCCTGAACTCTCTCTGGAGAGGAATGGTCAATTTAAGGCCAGCATGAAGAATGCACACAAAGAAGTGGAATAAAAAATTCAACCACATCCAGCCACCGTGCTCTGTACCTCAGGCTATTAACATTCACCAGATCTTGCTGAGGGCAGGAAATCCTCACAAGCCAAGCCAACCAAACCTGAGCGGGGTACAGAATTAGGTGAATGCACTTTCAGTGTTCATGTGGAAAAACTTGAGAAAGAATGAGGGTGTGAGGGTCAGAAGAGACAGGAAATGAATGTGCCATCAGACTTGACCCTGGATGAGAGAAGATTAGGGTGCACCTCTCCTGGGTGAGGCAAGCTCGGCTGTGGCTATAAGGTCTCAGGCCATGTGTGAAGCTGAAGGGCTTCTTGTTCCACCTTTGTATCAGCCCTGCACTAATAACTACTCCTTAGAAAAGCATCCATCTTGGAATTTTCCACAGACCTTCAAACCTTAGCTGCAGCTGACAAGACAACCAGCAGGAAGTGATTTGGGAGGCAGGAGGAGATCTGGGATTTCAAGAGCCAAGAAGAATGGGGTTGAGGGTGGGGGTGGGGGAATTACAGCACTGCCTTAGCTCTCCATTGGAGGGGTCCTCAATATACTCCCTCTCTGATTAAACCGCGCCGAAGGACCAGAGTGTACCTTTCAAAGCTCTCAGGTGTCAGGCATCGGAAAGGGGAAAAAATAACTGTGAGGAAACACTGAAATTCAAACAATCCCCAGGCTTCTTTGAGCCCTTACTTGCTAACTCTTCCCCTTGCTAACTCTGCTAGGTACACTGACAAATATCAAAATGGACAGATCCTAAGTCTCTTCCTTATTTCCCCTTTGTTTTATTCTTTCTGGAGATCCTCTCCAGCAGTGAAATGAATCAGAAGCAATAGGAGAGAAGGTGACCGTGGGCTAGGTTCCTAGACGATTGGGTAAGGTGTCTGCTACGTATTTTAGAACAGCAGATTACACCACTTCATTCATACTGAGTTAAAGTTATGGGGGAAAAAAAAACGAGAAGTTGGAGCCGTCAATCTAGAAACACAGGCTCTGAGGTCAGGTGGATGTGCTTTCTAATCACGGCACTGCCTCCTACTAGCTATGTGACTTTCCGTGATTTCCCTGACCTCTCTGTGCCTTGTTGTTTACGCATCTGTAAAATGGGTACCGCTCCCAAGAGGGTTCTTCTGGGGATTAACATATGCAGTCTCTGGCATAATGCCTGGCACTTTGCAAATACTTGATAAATGTTAATTATTTCTATTATCTTGACAGACTTGTCTGACGCTATTTCAGTGGTCCTGGCCTGGCTTTGGAATTCTTATTTTGTTCTCGAGTGTTCAGGTTCCCAGAACAGAAGTGTAACAACATTTACCTGAAGTCTGCTGGGGGGGGAGGCAAGCTGTCCTCAGAGAAGGAAGGAGAAGGTGGAGAAGTGGAGTCTGACTGTGGTGGTGGTGGGTAACTGCTTGCATCCACATTTTCAATAGAGCCAATACTGCCATTTTGGTAGGTGGGCGGATACCTGACAATAAACCCAATGCCAAAACGTGATTTAAAGATCCTGAGTAGTACTCTTTTGTTTTTCTTAAGAGACCCCACAAAAAAGCATTAGGGAGAAATAAAGTAAGTATATCCCCCCCCCCCCCCATATACTTCGACTTACACTAAAATTTTATTTTAGGACTAAATATATTCTCTTCTTAAATATCACTCAGACATTGCTGCTGGGTTGTTTGTAGAAATGGATTCAACCCAGGTCATCAAAATCATGTTATTCCTTTTCCAGTATTGGCCTTGTCAAACCCAGCAGTTCTTTTAAATCCTCTCCCAAATGTTTGGTGCAATCCATACCCAAATCCCAAAGTCTGTCTTGTGGCAAAGGGCAAAGCCAAGCCCCAAGGCTAGTGAGCTGCAAACACGTGACTGGCACACGGCCTGGTTTCGAGGCTGGCAAGCCTCTGGAGTGCTCAAAGGCCAAGGAGGCATTTGATTGCAAAACCAAGCTGAGGACAAATGCAAGCTGCTATGCGGTAGTTAGACGTGCTCTGTCTGCCAGGTTTCTTATCAAACAAAATGAGCTGCCAGATAAAGTAGGGTGCTAGGGCTTGCCTCATGAAGACCTGTCCCCCAGAGCACTGGACCCTTTGTGAATTTGCTCTGGGGGAACAACAAATAAGCACAAATACACCAAACATCAGGTAGCAAAACTACCTGTTCTGCTCTACCTCCCCTGCTTTCTACCACTGTTGGGTTCTAAAGACAGACCCCAGAGAGAACAGAGCTGGAGGAACTAACTGAATCAGATGATGCTGTGATGCAGAAAATCAGGCAGGCCCTGAACCCTGGAGGCTCAGCACGTCTCTTTACAGGTTCACCAACGAACATGTCCACGTAGACCAGACATGCAGACCCCAAACTCTTGGACAACAGGGAAGTGCGAGGCTAAGTCCTCCTTATCACCACCCCCACTCTTAAAAACAAACACATGGCAGTTGGTGCCCTGCACGTGCAAGCTCCTGGCCTATGATGACGGCCTGTCTGAACAGGATGGGACCACAGAACAAAATGGCCCCTTTTACCGAGAGGTGGAGGTAATGAAGGTATACCCTGAGGGCTGATCCCTGTAGAGAGAAAGGTTCATTTTTCTTCTCACCATCTTCATCACTCTTTAAAACAAATCTCTTAATCCAGGAAGAACAAGTGTCAGAAGTGTCAAGATTTTTAAAAGTCGATTTTCATGGTAGAGTTATTCCTAAATGCAAGAAGAACTCAACTCTTTCCTTTTATTATTCCTAGACACCCGGCATGGGCTGGCATGGTTCTCTGACCGCCAGGATGCAATGTATTTAGGGGAGAAACCAGGGCGACATTCATGCCAAGCAGTCATAGTGACTTGGCTTTGAATGTCACACAGGTTGGACACTAGGATAAGCATCAAACCAAGCTTTAAAACCATTTTTTTCCTTTTAAACTCCAGTGTGATTTGGTATTGGGAAACGGGGTCAGACTGACATCTACTATTTCTCCATGGAGATATATAGCCTCAATACTGGCCGAGCGACCTTTCCCACACTGTGTCTGAGTTCTGCTCTCAGTCCCTCAGCCAGCCTCTCTCCCGAGACTGACAAAGGCGGACTGAAAAGTTGCTCCGGTGATGCGCACAAACACCCTGCCTGGCCCTCCCCACGCCCCTCAAACGCCTAGCTCTTAGGCATGACCTTCAGATGAATGCTCGAGAGGCAACGGGCTCCCAAGGCCACTTTTCTTCCCTCTCCAGTCTTTCCTTTGAGGCGCTTAGATAGACCAGTGTCTGGCAGAGTAAGGGCACGAGAAGCCATGGGCTTTCTTTTCCAGACCAGCCACCTCATTTAAACTGCTGAGTCTCTTGATTTATTTAGCAAATTTTAATCACCAGATGGATGCACTTTAAAGAAGCTGATTAATAGTGGTATTGATCTAACTCATACAGCCAGACTTCAGGGGGTGTGAGAGGTATCACACCAGAGCTGCCAGACTATTGCCCTCAGGGCCCCGTATCTGCAGAGAATGCTACCAATAGTACAAACATCACCTACCCAGAGGGCCCCAGCTTTTCTTTGGATTCCACAAATTCTTGTCCCATCTTCATTTTCTCCCACTCTTCCTTCCGTGTCTTGATTTTACGTGGGTTTACATTCCCTCGATTTGGATTATCTTTCTTTTCTTTCTATAATGAAAAGAAACAGAAAAGCCTTTGTAAAACATTTTTCAAAGTTCTTCATTAAAATTCCATTCACCCTCATGGACACACACCCAAGAGATAATTTTTCTAGACAATATAAAGTACAGAAATTACAGAATTACTGAGTGTGGAGTGACCTAGAGATTACTTACTAGAAACTACCTCCCAGGCTAAAACACATTCGCTCAATCCCACTCAAACACCTCTAGCAATAGAAACCCACTACCTCCTTGGGTAGTCCACTCATGCTTCTGAGCACCTCTAATTGTTAGGAGGTTAGTAAATAGCTGTTTGTTATTTACTCTGCCACAAAGGTCAGTCAAGAGAGATGAGAAGTAATGACAGCTATAGATATCTGGGACAGATACAAGGAAACAGTTAACAAAAAACAAAACAACCGATGAAAAACTCTTTCGCCTGTGCAGCTGCACTAGCCCCTGGCACTCTCCTGGGCCTCCCGGCAGCCATGCTAATGGGATTGTGAGGTTGCAACTGGTAGGTCATATGCTTACACACACACACACACATCACTGGGAGTCTAAGGGGAGTGGAGCATCTCCCAAAAGTAGGCCTATGCCCCAACTCCTGCCCCACCCAGCCAGTAGTGAAGGTGTTAAACTGGTCCTGTTGCAAATCAAACGCTGGAGAGCCTTGTGCTGATCTCTGAGAAATGAGCTGCAAAACTGGCGGGGAAGGGACTAGCCTAGCTTGAGTGTCCAGCAGAGTCAGGTGCAAATTGCAAGAGAAATAAATGGTGAATAGAAAAGTCAATTTCTAAAACTCAGCCTGAATACACTCAATTGTTAATAGCGCTGGGGGGAACAAACACATTTTTGGTGTGATTTATACTTTCATCTTGGTTGTGCTTGGAGTGGACACATTTTTTTAAGAGTTTCACCTGGCATCCAAGCAAGCAGCCACTCGGAATGATTACTTCACATAAGACTGGCTTCCTTTTTATCCCCCCTCCACAATCGTGCCTACTGATGTGTAGAACAGAGGCCCCTTTCCCCTCACCCTATGCTTTCTCTTCTCTTTCATGATATCCTTGGTGTCCTGCAGCATCTTCTCCTTCCAAAGATCAAAGAAGTACGAAGGGTTTGTGTAGAATTTGAGTGCCTCTTTCCCATCGTCCCTAGGACAGAAATGAAGACAAGTAGCTGTCAGTAGACAGATGAGCTCCCAACCAAATCCAATATTCCAAACACCTACCAGTTAGCAGTTTTTGCACTGAGGAATCAAAAAGTCATTCAAATCGATTGCATATTTCCTCTCCCATACCAGAGTTCCAATGCCTCTGAATGGCATCTCTTCACTTAACTGGTTATTTTTAGAACCTCAGCCTTACTTACAATTCCTGATAGAGGAATTTACATGGCTAAGGCAAGAATGGGCTACAGCAACAGGGATTCTGGTGATTCCTAATGATCTGCATGGCCATAGATATCTCCATGAAGACATCGAATATCCTGGAACGTCAGAGAGGATTTCTATCCCTGGTTCCCCTTCCCTGCACCAAACCCCAGGGCTATCTAGGAAGCATTAGTGATGTCCCACCCACCTGAAAACTGGGCACCTTTTGCACATACGTGTGTGTACACACATACACGAATGTGCATATGTGTGCTGCTGTTATTCCTCTGCAAATATACATAACCACAGCGTTCCAATATCTTGCTCCCTTCTAGAACAGCTCACAACCCTCCCAACCACAAAGGGGCGCCAGTGAGAACAAATGGCCAGCTGTTTTATGACCACAAGATTTAATTATCATCTCTTAGTAGTTAGGACAGAAGTAGAGTGAGGTACTGAGTGTCAATATGAGGGCTATCTGCCAGTCTTGATCCTGGAGGGGATCTTGCACTGTGCATGACTAGGTCTCTCTCCCTTACATGTATTTAAGGGTGGACACTTATTTTAACACTACTCTGAACTAAAAAGAATCAGAAGGCAATTCTATTTCCTGATCTCCAATCATACCACAATGCATGAAAGCATTTTCAAATCAAACACTAATGATTTTTATATTAAATCTTGTCCTGAGTTAGCTACATCACCACTCATTTCTGTTAGGCCAAATCCAGATAACTAAGAGGTGATGTTAATTCTGATGCTGTATGTTAAGAAAGAAAATACCATTAACTGCAAAATAAACTCGTCCTAGTATCATGTGTTTACTCTATCCTACCACACAAACTCCATATATTTTTCTTCAATCTTATCAGATGTGTACTTGCTTCCTGCCGCACAACTTCTGTCCAGGTACAACAAAACAATGGCGGCTCCAGAGTCAATCCCCTGTCTGGCTATCCTAGCTAGCCTTTTTACAAGTCAAGGGGCAAACATAATTTCACACAGTAATAATATAGGAGAGATGCCATGGACCTTCTGTGTGAGAAGCTACCTCACACCTATCCTGGGCACCCTGAGTCAGGCAGGTGTCCTTGAATTTCACAAACACAGTCTACTTTGCAGTGGACCCATGTCTCACAGAAGACATCTGCCTCCAGCTATCTGTAATTACTTTCTACCTCTTCTAAAGATATTTATGGGGCCTCCCAGGTGGCGCAGCGGTTAAGCGCTGCACTGTGGCACTGTCGGCAGCGGAGATGTGAGTTCGACGCCCAGCCGGGGAGATTCCCACATGGTGTAGCAGACCTCTCCTGCCTCGCCTGCTGCTCCCCTCAGCAGTGTATTTCCATCGATCTGCCTATTCTACTCCCCACTCTGTCTCTGGTGAACCCTCGCGCCGCCCCACGCCTCTGGCCTATACTCCAGCTTGTATGCATAAATAAATAAACCTTTAAAAAATTTTTAAAAATAAAGATATTTATGGATGCGAGCAAGATAAATAGTCGCTTTCTGCCCCTCCCAGTGGTTTTTGCACGATCACACTACCAGACCACTAGCAGGGAGGGGTTTTAACTTGTCTATAAGGCTACCTTCTTTTTCAAGTCCAGCCACAGCAGAAAGGATGTTCAAAACAAAGTGAATGACATTCATTTGGAAGAATGCCAATCACTCCTTAAGCCTCAGAAGGACCCGCAGGGCCCAGAGCAGCCAGTCCACCAGGCTGGCCCCGCTAACACGCCCAAACATCTGGTAATCTGGTGGTTTCCGAGTAAGTGGGAGCCTTGCTAGAATGTTGCCCCTGGGATGCATGCTATTGGACTGCCTTATAACAAAGTCCTTTTGGTTCTATAATAACTAAATTCCTTGGATGGAATCCAAGATGGACCTGGCTTATACCAAATTAAACTCTGCAGCATGCAATCCTATAACAAACTTTCAATACATATTATATTCATGATGAATTTCACAAGCCAAACAATAGCAAGTGACAACTGTATATGGTAAATGTTAGCTTCTGCTAATACAAAAAAACTCTGGGGTAGGTAGTAAGCTTTTGGGTAGAATTCTTTGTAAACAACATTTTTACACAAAAACAAAATCTGAAAAGGAGAGAAGCTAGTCAGGTTACCTGTAAGGGGTAAGATTGTTGAGAGGTGGAGGAGTATCACAAGTGTTGTATGTTTCCAAGACAGGTACTGGGAGAGAGTTTCTGTCAAAAAGCTTTTGGTCTTGAATGGTAGAACTTCTGAAGGCCTTTCGGGTGTTGATTCCTTGTAGTGACACTGAGAGAAGATGGAAGGCGTTAGAAAATGGACGACAGGCTATTTGAGCAAACACTGAGTCACACCAGTCAGAAAGGCCTCAGCTGCTGCATTTCTTGGCTGCGGCTGTCTGCAGCCAGGTTTTTTTTCTCCCCCTCTGGGGAAGCCCCACAAGGCTGTCAGCGGCCCAGCCTTTTCACGACTGAACAAAATGAGGCAACACAAAGGTTTACTATGTGGCCAGATCTAGCAGGCCTCTCCTTAGGAGGAATGAATCTTCCAAGTACTTTTATGGTAGCAAAAAAACGATTGGGGGAGAGGGAATTTGAGAAAGAGAGAATTGGGGGAATGGGAGAAAGGGAGTGCGTGGGGGTGTGGTAGAGCTAAAATGGTTTCTTTACACCACACCGGCTGTGTCATTTCAAGCAGAACTCCATAGGTCTCTGTGATTTCTCCCCTCACTTTTTTATACATCAGGGAAAAAAATCTAGAAAACTGCTCAACAGAGCCTGCAAATGCTGAGCTCAGCTTCCTTACCTTCTTCTTCCTTGGGATCCAGCTGAGTGACTTTCACTTGTAGGCGGTCAACCCTCTCAGCAAGTGAGCTTATCCGAGAGGCAAAGGTCTTTGACTGAGTAAAGAGCTCTCCAAAAATGTCCTCTGCATATTTACCTGAAAGAGCAAAGAAACCAAGTCACTAGTGCATAAAAGTGACATAAATGGTCTGAAAAACCTGCTACTAAAGATGGTACTCCCCACCTCCCCAACACCCCCACCCCCAATTCTAAGGGGGCTTGGGCCACAGGCAGATGCTTGCTCTTAAGAGACAGACATGCACTCCACAGCCTGGGCAGTCAACACATGTCCTGCAGCTAGCTGAGTTTTCTTAGCAAATGGAACATTCACGAAACTCAAAGCAGCATGCAAAAGATCAAAAAGTGTGATACAAAAAATTAATCCTGGAAGAGCAGACAGTATGTGCATACATTTGCCTACAGTCCTTAGCCTCTTGTTGCTCTCTAAAAGCTTTGTGAATTGGTTGTAGAAAACAGGTTGGGAGTTAGAAGGGCCTTCTAGGTGCTTAGAATTAACATGAAAGAAGAAATTATATCCTCAATGGAGTCTTGAAAGCATATGAATAATCACAGTGAGTTGTGGTATTTTGGGGGCCTTGAACTTATCAACAAATCACAGCATAGACTTATGTAACTTCTTCTAAGGGGTGAAAAGGTTATTTTATGTTTTATAACCGCCAACTTTCAAAGTCTTTGCTCTAGGTTACAATCCTTCAAATCTACATCTCAGGGAACAGTGAAAAGCTAAAACTTTCAAGCCCTCCCTGAAAAACATGCCAGTGGTCTCGTTCCACAATGTCTTGTTTTTCAGAAAAAGAAAGAGTTCCTACTTTCAACCCTGGAATGCAGGGAGAATTTGCAGCCAAAGAGACATAACAGCAATCTGACACTACCTCCATATTGTCATTCCAAGCCACAAAGCACATTCTTGCTAGGAATGAAAAGCGTTGCATACAAAAAATGTGCCATCTGAGTTTCCAACTTTGAAGGTGAAGTGGGCATAAGTGACTGCACCTAACCAAAAGATCATTTCTTTGAGAACTAATTTAAAGTAGGCTCTGATTTTTAGCTTCTAAATTACATTTATACTTAGTCTACACTTGAGAAGAAAAACAATTAATCCAAATGACCAATACTGCACCTTCACCATCACCTTCCCAGTGTAACCTGGAGAGTAAGGGTAAGACCAATAAGCTGCATATTTTGAATTACTGGTAAATTTAGTCAACAAGAAGTTTCTAATCGAGGAAAGAGCAAGTCTTTGCACACTGAACGGTTCTGAGATCTAAACAACCATGGCGAATTCCTGGACTCAGAGGACTCAGTCATTTAATGAGCTGCATTTCTACTCTGCAGGTCGAGGATCCTATCTGACCCCTGTCTCTAAAATGACTAAATTCCTATAAAAACCATACTGTGTCATTTGTATCCAGGCCATGGAAACTTGTGATTGGAAGGCTAAAAGCAGGAAAACACGCAACATTATGTGTGGAAAATAAATCAGGCTCGAACCTATCTGTTAACCCTCTAGCTGTTGTGGAGGAAAAGAAAACTCCAAATTAACTTACCCTTAGTCACCTACAGAGTACCCGGGATTTCCTGCTCCTCGGCAAAGGGAGGAGTGACAGTGGGAGCAGAGACCTGGTGCAGGGCACAGTAGTTTTCAGGACAGAATCTTACAAAGAACCCCAGCATATGAAAATGGTGACTTTGAGCACACTATTTGAAGAGAGAGTGAGGTGGGTGAAGTCGCCCTGCTATCTTAGCATGTCAGGACCAGGCGCACCGAGAACTACAGGAGGACATGTGGAGAAGAAGCAGTGGACATCCAGTGAGAAATCTGGATTTACAAGTCTTGGTTCTTTCAATTTGCATTTCTGTACTCTTCAGCAAATCACACTCTCTTAGTCTCACTCTCCTTATCTATAAAATGGGAATCATTCTATCTCCCTCAACACATTATCACAGGATTAAATGAACTAAAAATATAAGTTGTTACAATAAGATCCTTAGGTTGCTCAACCACATTAGATGACTTTTAAGAGTATTACTATACCCTGTTTTATGCTTAAACATAATTACAGTCAGTATAGTCTCTACTTTTTGAGTACTAAAAACTATTCCAAATCTCTGAAAACGTAAGTGTGAATACTTACAGAGGAGAAAACCTAAGTGTCTTGTTCTGTTAAATTTCACTCATTCACATTATCAAGACAGACACCCCCCCTTCCCCCCAATCACATCAGGACATTCCTAATAGATAGCACATTTTGCAAAAGATTCCAGATGCAGTCTTCAAGTTTTGGGGGTTTTTTTCCCCCTTAGCAGAACCTTTCAAACAAAATCTTGTGAAGAAGTGGAACAGGTAAAACTGCTTTTTAAAAATGTGAAGCAGGGCCTCCCTGGTGGTACAACGGGTTAAGTCTCAGCACTAAGAAGCTATCCGAAGCCACTGCAGCACAAGTTCAATCCCTGGCCAGGGAGCTTCCCACATGGTGCAGCAGACCTCTCCTGCCCCTCCCACTGCTCCCCTCAGCAGTGTATTTCAGTCAATCTGTCTGTTCTGCTTTCTCACTCTGTCTCTGGTGAATCCTCACCCCTCCCCTACACCTCTGGCCTACACCCCAGTTCCTGTGTGCATAAATAAATGAATTTTTAAAAATGTGAAGCAGCTCTTGTTGAAGTCTGACTGGGAGTCATGGAGCGCCCAATGGTATGACACGACTGTACTTAGAAATCTCACTGTCACAGCATGACTGCGTAATGACCCAAGTAGAGGCATTCTATGCTCCCGCGTGCTCAGGAGACTGAGCCGCTTACTGTGCCTGTAACTCCTGAGACATGGCGACCGAAAAGGCGAAGTGCCAGTCTCACTGTACTGAGGGAAAACTTCTAGATATGCCATCATGGAATAATCCATGCTGTGGAATTTTTAGTTTTATGCTTTCTTCATTCCATAATTAGACTTTCCCTACTAGATGGAGCACTTCTGGCTAAAGTGCAATGCACACGAAGTCAAGGACACAAGCTCAAAGCACATGTAAGCCCATTCCTGCACCCCTCTCTGCTAGATGAAATCTTAAGTCATTTTCAAGGTCTAGTTCAAATGTAACCTCTCCTATGAAGCCTTCCTGATTCTCTATCTTCAGCTGTGCTCCCACTCCTCACAGACGGTGTTCCTTTCTTCCCTGAATCCTCTGCACTAACATCATGAAATGGTGCAGAGATTACAGGCACAAATCATCCAATAAGCATTTACTGAGCTTCTGCTGGGTACTAGATCCTATACAAGATAGACACTGGGGTTCAAAGACAACACATGAGTTCTGTCTTCAGAGAACTTTTAATTTATAACTTTTAATTTTATAAGCGATAGAGGTAATTTTCAATTTAATGTGATAGGTAATAACGCAGACATGCAACGGGAGTTCGGGGGGGCACTTAGTTCAACCTGGAGGAGAGCCTGGAGCTGGGCTGTGAAGACCAGCTGCAACGATGACAAAGGTCCTCCAGGGAGGGGAAGAAGCCAGGGTGCCACACGGAGGCATGAGGGCCTGGTCTGGCTCAGGAGTAATTGATAACTTATTCTCTCTTCTTTCCCTTTCCCCCTTTCCATTTAAAAAAAAAAATGTGGTAAAAAGAGCATAACATGTGACACAGAGATGGACTACAGAAAATGAGGTTGGAAAAGAGAAAAGAAAGCAGACAGTCTATAATGCCAGACCAAGGAGTTTAGATGATTCCATAGTGAGGAACGGAGGAGATTACTAGTTAAGATTCGTACTCTTTCTTTAAAAACACTTTTTAAATGATAAAAACACAGACTGAAACATGCGAACAATTCAGAATTACGAAAGTAAAAAGTGAGATTTGCATTTTGGGCAGACCACTCTAGCAAGGGTATAGGTTTAAGATTTATAAGATTTTTAGCTTTACTCATTTAAGGGGGTTGACCAAAGAGAAGGAAGCCAGAGGGAGGCTAGGTAAATAGTGCAGGTGAGAGTCAACACAGGTCCCACCTAGGGCAGCACTGGCAGAGACAGAGCATAGGGGGTAGAGCTGAGAAATTCTTAGGAAGTCTGAGTTTAAATATTGACTTTGCCTTTTATTGGCTGCCACCTCTAGGCAAATTATCTTATTTTTCTGAGCCTTCATTTCTTCATCTGAATAACGGGAATACCACCACCTATCCTCATAAGGAGATCATTTGTGTCAAGGTTCTATTAAAGCAAAAAGTAGGTACTCAACAAATATGAGTTCTCTTCTCACCCTCTCCCTACTCTCCCCTTAAGAATTTTATTTTTTTCATCTCTTCTGGTAGATTGTGAGCTCCTGGAAGGCAGAGACCATTTCTTATTACCCCCGTATCATTCCATCAGCATCTGGCACATAAATTATGTTCAATACATGTTTATTGGATGAATAAAGGGTGAGTTAACTCCAATGTAAGAAAACCTTGTTTCTGTAGGCACAAGCTAATCCTGGCCCAAATCGGCTTCCTCCAGGTAGGAGTGGCCTGATCACAAGTAGGGGAGTGAGCAATGGCATCCATTAACACCACCCTGGAAAAACACCTGAGAGAGAGCATAACTCCTGCTGAGTGAGAATAAGAAGCCTCATTAGCTAGATGTCCTTTGTCCTATGGAAAAGGAGCCCTGTGTGACTG
The DNA here is from genome assembly GCA_004024925.1 of Scalopus aquaticus. Lineage (NCBI taxonomy): Eukaryota > Metazoa > Chordata > Mammalia > Eulipotyphla > Talpidae > Scalopus > Scalopus aquaticus. Next base: position 21,239 of record PVIJ01002738.1, on the reverse strand, counting down.
ACTTCCACCCATTTGGCCTTCTCGGAGTGACAGAAGCAGAAATGATGCTTTTAAGAAGCAGGAAGGCTGCAGAGAGCTTCCCTGTCAGCTGCACTGCTGTCAATGTTCCTTTGTGTGAGACAGGCACCGGCAGGGTTTCATTGTGACGCCCCATCCAGGTTTCCCTAAGCCCTGGATCAACTGAGATGGCCTCTGAGCCAGGTGAAGGCTTAGGAATCTCCGAGCCCATACATCATCTGGGCACAGAGCTCCGTCTCCTCAGGCCTCCAGTTTAAAGGCAGGGCCTATTACTATCTGGGGGAATGAATGCTTTCTTGATATTCCATTGCCTTCAGTAAGGGCAGTGATGCGATAGGAGGGGTGAGTGTCTGAAATAATTCACACCAAGATGCCTTTGCTAAGGAACATTGCTAAAATGGCATTTTGACGGAGGTTCTTATGGGAGCTAGAGTGGCACTAGACAAATGCAAAGTCTATCCAAGCATCTGCCCTTCCCATACCTCGGCTTCAAGCAAACAAAGTCAACTTGATTCAGAATGAAATCCAAACCACATGCATGTACCCCACCCAAGGCAGTCTCATTCATCCTTGCCAATTAAAAAAAAAAAAAATTACAGTTGAGCTGGCTTTCCCCCAGCTTCAAAACAGACTGGGCTAACCCCCATCTTCCTCCTAGAGAAGAATGACTCCAGCTACAATTTGTGTCACTGTATGTTCACACAGCTTGTAAAACTCCCAATACCCCAGAGACTGCAGAAGTAATTTGTACCCTGAACTTGGACCTGGGGGCTTGCAGCACAATTAAATGTGTACCAGGGTAGACAAGTCAACCAGAATCTCTCTGAATGCACGTTTGCTTTACTCCTCTTTGGAAAGAAAAGGAGGGGATGATGTCGGGTTGATAAAGACTATTGGCACATTTGAGGATTCAACAGAGTCAGGCTACATGGAACAGCTCATGCAATTACAGGCACATTCCCCAAACCCAGGATACTGCTCTGTGAACCTCCCACTTTACACACAGAGAATTCTGCTCTGTCATTCCATCTGCAGTTTCTGCTGCAGCCCTTCCTGCCACCCTTCCTACAGATTTCTTTTGAAGCAGGTGGAGGGGGAGGTGGAGGGAACCTGGAGGGTGGTGGTAGATGAAGGAAAGGTTGAGGGGAAGAATCTGTACAGAAAAGGAGCCTCTCTTTGGGAAGGGGGGAGTGGGATACATTTTCGCATTACCTAGGGAAGGCAGATGGGGGAGAAATAGGAACACTGGAAGAGAAGGAAACTAAATAAAGAGCACCAACGACCCCTGAGGGCAAAGCACAGGCTCTCTGCGGCACTCACTCAGGCTGCCCAGCTGTCGGATGACATTTGCCAGGGTGATGTTGGTCATGCATTCCAGCTCGCTTCTAACGCTAGGCAACGTCTGACGGCACAGGTGCCTTGGCTCGATGTTCCTCGTTACTAACGGCATGGTGGACCTGCTTCAGGCAATGTTCTGAATGATGAAAAACAACCTAAAAAAGAAATAACAGGAAAGTATTACTCAACCACAAATTCCAGGCACACTGGGGCTGTGAGAGTCTTTTTCTTTTGTCTTGCTCTGATGTGAAACAGCTTTAAAAAAATCTCTCCCTCTATCTTTTTTATGCCCCCTCCCCCTCTCCCTTTTAAGATTTGCTATTGGAAGGTTTGCTGGATAAGTTTAGAAATTCAGAACTGGTGTCTGCTGAGGTACACAGGCAGCATGAAAACCTAAAGACCTTAAAATAACAACCATGCTCCACCAATACGTGTCTCCAGAGACAAGGAAGCATGGTCAGAAAGCTGCCCATTCAGCAGGTCTTGAACAGTACAGATCCCATCCTTGGGTTGTCCATAACTAGGACAGATCTGATTCCAGATGATCAATTATAAGGATCAAAGAAGAGCTTCTGTCATCTGATAATCTCCACAATGAAATTAAGTTGCCAATAGTGATCCCATTGATCTACGTCAGGACATACATTTTCCAATTCTTCTTTGATGGATGACTGTTAATGTACAACTAAGTACTAGCTGCCAGTATCTATTAACACCACTAAAGTTTAGTCTGTAAATTGACAGAATGAAAGAATATCAAGGAAAATCTTACACGTTCAATGTCAAACATGATGCCAAACAAACTGTGCTTTAAGATTCACTGGTCCTTTCTCTTCTACCCAAAACAGCTCCCCTTCTCTTGCCTATCCGGTTTAACACACCTGGGCCAAAAGGCTCCTGAGACAGCAGGAAGTGTCTGGAGCAGATCCGGAAACCTTCCAGTTAAGGTTTCTTGTCCAGTCCATGGAGCCCCTTTCCCTAGGAAATCCCTCAGCGCTTCAGGTTCATGCTGGGCTATTGTTTTAGAGTTAGATCGCCGAATTACTAGCTTTACAGGGACATGAGGGTTTAGTTTCAACAGAATGGATACAATGGCGGCTGAGACACTCTGGGCTGGTCCAGTGTACGTATCTTGTGAAAACAAAGAAATCTAAGAGTCTGATGGTTTTCATGCTAGGGAAAATGGCAAATATGCTTCAAATGAAAAGGTAAAGCATAAATGTAACTCACCCAAGTACCCCATATTGCAAACTCATTTATATATAGCACATATACATAAGCAAAACAGAGGTTTACTTACATCAAATCTTAAAACACCAGCTCATCACCAAAAAAAGTTGATTGTGAATACAAAATGATTAAACTACCCTAAACATCATAGATGTTAACCATGAACCAACATACTGTCGGACCAAAAGAAAAAAAAAAAGCTCTTCAGGCTCAAAGGGGGAGCAGAACCCTCTGGAACAGACCGCTCCTTGTTATGGACATTCTGATCTGCTAAGAGTAAAAATAAAACAGGAAGCCAGCAGCTTGGGGAACAAGATTTCCTGTCACCAACAGCAACAGCCCAAGAACCAAGAGAATCAGCTGTTTGCTCATAACTTCGAACCTCCCTATAACAGTCATTGTGTGGCAGTTGTGCCTATCTTTGGGGTGCAGAGGTGTTTCCTGAATATTTGTCTACTGCCTAAGGAAATAATTTTCATTCCATTCCTCTGTTAAGTTCCCCTTTGACTCAACAGGTTTTTAAACCAACCAATTTTTAAACCAAACTCTGGGCTTTCCTTTCCAGTCCAACTCTTCTCTTTTTCTTAATGTTAAAGGGTAGCAGGTACTAAGATGGGACCCTAGAAACACACAATGCAGAGTTTAGAAGACGAAAGGAGGCGGGACAAGTGAAAGAACCTCATAGAGCTTTGTACACCACCCTCTGGATGCCCTTATTAGACTCCTAAAAATTTCAATTTTTCTGGAAGAACCAGAAATTCAGGTCAAAGATGACTGAAAACACTCATGGTGACTCCCTCTACTAGCAAGCACTTCAGTAGTTGTTCCAGCTTCTCCCAGGAGACAAGAAGCCAGATCACCTTGAAATTCTGTACTGAAAGTATCCAGGTGTCCTGATGCTCTCTATGGACTTGAGATGGCAAGTAAATGCCAGATGAGGGGGAGGGAGGTAATGTCTAACATCTTGGTACTTTAGCACTTACGCTTTCCTTGGATGAGCAGACACAAATGGAGCCAACTCTGTAACTTGGGTGGAGTTTACCTGGAACTAAGTTTTCAAGAGCAAGATGGCTTTTTCCTGCCAAAAACCCAGCTCCCAAAACCAGCTAGACAGCACTCAAGAAAAAATATGTCAATATCCATCAAGACAAAACAATCAGAAAAGTCAATCTGCTACTGAAAAAAAAGTCACTTAATTAGTTTCGGAGCCACCAAAGAAATACACGATTCCATTATATGAAATTACCTGCATCACTGCTCATTTTTCTTTGGAGTAATCAAGGTTAGATGTATTCTGCTAAAGAAGTATGGAACTATGCAGATCTAACCCACAATAGTAACTTGACCAAGAACAAAAAAAAAAGGGGGCCTCCCTGGTGGCGCAGCGGTTGAGCGCTGTGCTGTGGAGCTGTCGGCAGCTCGCGATGCGAGTTCGACGCCCAGCCGGGGAGAATCCCACATGGTGCGGCAGACCTCTCCTGCCTCGCCCGCTGCTCCCCTCAGCAGTGTATTTCGGATCTGCCTGTTCTGATCCCCACTCTGTCTCTGGTGAACCCTCTCGCCGCCCCACGCCTCTGGCCTATACCCCAGCTTGTATAAATAAATAAATCTTAAAAAAAAAAAAGAACAAAAAAAGCCTGTGTTCTAATGTAGATAAACTTAGAAATGGGCAAAGATGAAACTCAGAAAAGGGAAATGATGTCCAATGTCCAGGTTCAGGCTGTGGAGTCAAGACACACTTGGGCTGTACCTGATCTCACACCTTGTGAGCTCAGCTGCGATCACGGTAAGCTTCCAGGAGACATTAAATAATGTGACATACAGAAAATGTCCACTCCGGAACTAAAAAGGTAGTTATTTGTAGTTCCATGGACTCTAGGCAAATCTCCCGATAGAGTTGATTTTTTTCACTGATAAATAATTTAAAACACTTTATGGATATATTATCTAGAACGCAGTATTTACATATATTTAAAGATGAAACCCTAGACTCTCATTTTAATGAAATTTGATGTTTGCTTTTTTTTTTTCCTGGAGGTAGCTTCCAGCCATGCATCTGGACCTTCTGAAAAACATACATCCTCTCTCTACTCTTTCATACTGGGTTTCTTATCCGAACCATAGAACAAAGAAAATGATTAGTGATTATTTTCTCAATTTTCCTCAAGACTACATATAACTAGCACCATTCCAGATGCACTGGAGAAAGTTAATACATTACATACAATGGATGCCTAATGGCACTAGGGTTTAATTCTCTCTTAGAAACCCAACCCAGAGAGGCTTCCCTATCATCAGTAGTCGTTTAGTGGAAAATTTGGAGCACAGGGTGTTGAGGAACCACTGAATTAAGGAAGTGACATGGTCAAATTTGCATTTTAGACAAATAATTCTAACAGAAGCAAGAAGTTATATTTGGGCAGAATAAGAACACCAGTTGGGAAACTCTTCAAAGGCTAAGAAGACAACAGAAATGGAGAGGCCCATCACAAGCTAGAGCAAATATGAACTGAGAACACAGAGACAGGTTACAGGGTGAGTCCAGTCCTTCAGCCTTACCTACTGCTCTCTCTTGATAGTTTTGTAAGTTATACTCAAAATGATAAAATGTGTTTTTCTTTATTAAGAGTATCAAATGAGCTAAATCCCACTGCCAGAAATTAAGAGAAAGTGAAGAAAACTAAGAAAGTAGTAGTTCTCAGCTGAAAAAGTAGTTTTAGATTCATGAAAAAGTAGAATGCACAGTCTTGATAAAATCACTGAAGTTCTTTTTCAGTCATACTTTGTTCTTTCAGGTCCCTCAAGCAGTAAGAAGCCACAAGTGTGTATACTGAAGTTACTATGTCATATGTACACACTGCATTTGTTCAGTGTAAAGTCAGACGACGACTTTGACATCTACCCTATACTCTGAATTCCCACAGCTCTGATCCTAACAGTCTGGGGCAGAATTGGGTTGGGAGAAGAGTAGGGATTAGGAGGGAGGAAGAAGGCAATAAAGGAAGGCCATGCACGAGAAGGAGGACGCGCTCATCTGCACCCCACACTCTGTTCCTATTCTTATCAGAAGATAGTTTGTTCTGGCAATGATGTTATTAACAAACAATGCTTCATTTAGAGTCCAGGTCAAAGCTGCAGATTTCTTTTTTTCATTTAAAGATTTATTTATTTATGCATACAAGAACTGGGGTATAGGCCAGAGGTGTGGGGGGTGTGTGTGAGAGAAGATTCACCAGAGACAGAGTGGGGAGCAGAACAGGCGGATCCACTGAAACACACTGCTGAGGGGAGCAGTGGGCAAGACAGGAGAGGTCTGCTGTGCCTTGTGGGTCAGCTTCCTGGCCAGGATTGAAATGTTGATAACTAGTTGATAGTTTTATAGCTGTGAGACTTTAACCCCTGCACCACCAGGGAGGCCCCAATACCTGCAGATTTCTACAGTCACATCCAAAAGTAAGTATGGCTGAGCTACAGCAATAATCCTAACAATAGAAATGCTTCTCAAGTTAGTTCCCCTTTGAAACAAACCCCCAAAATGTTGATCAGCAGTAGCAGGGGATGAGAACATATGGGGATGTTGTATGTGTGGCAATTAGGACTTCTGCTTTCACTTCACCATTTCCCACTGTTCTATAGTTAACAGCACTTTGGATGGGGGCATATGAGAAGTGCTTTACTTTGTAGCCAGTTTCCTCTTTTAAGATATTGACTTCTTTATGTGAAAGAATATGCATTTCACAAAGGTTCAAGAGTTTCAATTAAAAAGTCAAATTATCATTTGACTTCAAAATGATAGCCAGTATACAGGCTTATCGAAATTTAGGTCTGTCTACTAAAATGTTAAAAGAAGTGTGGATTTACTGTCTTCATCACTGCCATACAACAACCACAAGTAGACTAAGGAGCCACCCACTTCCTGTTGAAATACAGGATGGAGCTGAACCTATGAATATACCCAAACTCTCTCCAAACAAAAGGAATCACTGACAGATCAGTTTAGTTCACTAGAGTAATGTCCTAAAGAGCTAGCAAGACAGAAATGGAGTTCCCTAGGGTGGACAATGAAAGCTGACTGGGTGAGAAACAAAAAAGAGGGCATACTTATTATCTAAAACCAGAAGAAAACTTCTAATTTCATAAAGGAATAACACAAGCTATGGACTGATATTCAATAAGATATGGCTTCTTTTTTTTTTTTAAAGATTTATTTATTTATGTATGTTAGAACTGGGGTGCAGGCCAGAGGTGTGGGGTGGTGAGAGGATTCACCAGAGACAGAGTGGGGAGCAGAACTGGCAAATCCACTGCAGTACACTGCTGAGGGGAGCAGCGGGCGAGGCCGGAGAGGTCTGCTGGGCCATGTGGGAAGCTCCCTGGCTGGGGATCGAACTTGTGCTGCAGTGGCTGCAGACAGCTTCATAGTGCTGCGACTTAACCCACTGCGCCATCAGGGAGGCCCAAGATATGGCTTCTTCTTGACCTGATTTGGTTTTGGGAAAGCAGTGTAAACTCTACTATCTTACTCCTGGAGTGCACTGAATATCCATACAGGACCATTTACGCCTGTGAATTCCATAACTTTCTAGTATCTTGGGGGTGGGGGCAGTACTAGCTTTTGTTCTTATCTTTCTTATTCTTCAGAATCTAGTAATTTCTTTGCTCTTAAAGCTAATATTGAAGGATCAATTTTACCTTCAAAATCAGTTTCCTATAGTGTCAGTTATTCTACAGGAAACTACCTTGTAAATGGTCAAAATTAGCTTTTTAGTAGGATCTATCTGGTTGTCCAAAAAAAAACAAAACAAAAACATTTAACCTGTGAGCTGAAATCTGGATTCTAGTTCTTAATCTAATGATAACTGGTAAATGGAAAAACATTTCAGTTCATCCTTCTAGTTCAAATGTGAACATCACTAAAATAATGCTGGAGAGATGTTATATGAAACTAAGATTTTTTTTTATTTAATAGTCTTATTTTTCAAAATGTACAGTTAGTTGGTGGGGCCTATTCACGCATCGTCACCAACAGCTGGAGCATCTCCACCCTTGGTGTTTCCGGTGCCCTGTGGCTTGAATCTAGTTTGGTGAGCCTGTACTAAGGAGCCCCCGAGGCTGCCCTGGCCGAGGAATCAAGGATCTTCAGCCTCCGAAGCAACAGCTGGGTGAGGAGCGGACAGCTGGGAACTTCCTCACAGAGTCTGTCACGTGTGGTTTTGTCAGACAAGACCAGGCTATTGAGCTGGTCCTGAACTCTACCTTTGGACCACTGCTTCTTTTTGGACTTGCCCCCAGAGTTGTTCACTGGGTCTCTGTCTTTCTTGGTTGACTTTGGGCATCTTTTTTCTTATCATCCTTGGGTGGCTCTGCAAAGCTTCCACGGTAGCCTGACTAAGATGTCAGACCGAAACTAAGATTTTGTCTGCAGGGTATTCTAAGCTCCAAAGAAAAGATTTACCTATATAAAGTATTTCTTTTATCTCCAATTTGCCCATGTTCTCTGTTTCGGACACACTTAAAATTATACAAGGTCTACAACATTATCATTGATGACTTTAAGTCACAGGCACCAAATTCATTTTACTTCTTCAACTGAAAGCCAATTTCTAGCAATACCCAATTCATCAAAATGGAATAGTTTGGAATATTCCAAATACTCCAAATATAAGTAAAGGGCTTACTTTTACTCAGATTAGATAAATATAAACTGGAAATTATTTTACTGAGAAATAAAGATCTCTAATCCCCAATATTTGTGAGTACTCCAAGATCAGATTTCTTTCAGTTATAGTCATCAACTGAGCATGAAAGTCACATAGGAGTTTAACATGAAAAACACAGGTTGTTCTGAAAACAAACACCAACAACAAAAGCAGTAAACCTTCACAAGGGTACTAGAAGTATGTCATTAATTCACAGAAGTACAGATAAAATGTTCTTCATTTTAAAGAGCTTTCTTTTTTATTTATAGCCAATGACAGAAAACAGTAATCTCCAGTTGACAGTGGTCCACAATCTGAGATAGGACTGATACAAAATGTGTACTCCTCTCTAAGTACCTGGGCTTCAGTACCCAGGAGGAAGGCAAACCTGGCATATGTTAACATACAGGAACACACAGATGTTTTTTATGGAAGGGTGTCTAATCCCACTCTACAACCTTACGTGTGGGTAGAGAGGTGGGGACAGGCTGTAATCTTTCTTTCCAGGTTCCTGCAAGTAGCAGTGAGTACTGAGCTAGATTATATACAAGGGACTGGAGAACCCACTTGTGGAGTAGACACAGAGGCAGGTTTGAAAATGAGGGAGGGCAGAGATGATCCGAGCCAGACCACACCTCAGGCACCAAGTCAGTCTCACTTCATCCTGCCAGACGTCTAACCATTCATTTAGATCTCCATGATGTCTCATTTCGTATTTCGAATTTCTCTACAGTAACTGCTCCCTTTCTGGGATGGAAAGGCCAAAAAAGAAACTGACTTTACACAACTGAGAAAGGCCAGGGAGAGAAAAAAAAGAAGCAGAGCAATAACCAAAAAGGAAATTCAGCAAAATGTTTCGCTGACAGCTCTAGGATAATATACAAACACACTGTGTGGTCATGGAGTAGGCAGAAGCAGCAGTCCTGGATGTGACTGTTAATACTCCAACTTAAGCAAGGGGAGACCTAGCAATCACAACTACATCTGACCACCAGGGAGTAAAGCTATAGAACAAACTGCCAAGCAATTCCCTATCAACTATCCTATTCTGCCAGAATAACAAGAATTCATTCCTGAAAAAGTGTCACACGCTCATCTGTCACCAAGGGCCAAGCAGCTAGCAACTAAGAGTCAGCAGCAAAGGGCAGCTGTACATCTACTTCCTCGCACAAGGTCTATTCACCACTCAAAACATGGGATTTATAAGGAAAAGTCCTTGAGCAGAGGGGCGAGTAAGCACCCATTCTTTCTTTCTACTCAGTTTACCAGACATTTACCAAAGCCCCATGCCACTTTGATAAACAGTGGCACAGAGAAGCAAGAGAATGGACATTACCAAAGAGAGGAAAGGGGACCATTTAGCTTTGGGACTCTTTAGCTTTGGGACCTTGACAAGCAGTCAAATTTCTGTTTCTTATCTATTAAATGAATATAATGACTCTAAGTTCGTAAGGTTGTTGTGGGGGAAAACTAAAATAGTGAAAGTATAGATGCTTAACACAGCACCTAGCACAGAACAGAAAATTAATACAACAGTAGTAGAGAGTACCGCAGCAGCGACAGCAGTTGCGGCAGCAGCAGCAGCAGCAGCAGAGGTACTATTTACCATCTATGCAGCACTAAACTGTGTGCCAGGCACTGCTCTGAATGTTTCACATGGGGTCCTCTTAACCATTAAACAACATTATTAGCAAGCTTCAGTTGTATTAATAGTTAACTACTAGTTGTAGGACTTTTACTACAATGAATAATCAATGAATATTTCTCAAGTAGACACAGAAATATTTAAACCCCTCCCTGACCCCAAGAACTTATAATTCAATTAAGGAGACAGAAAAAGTCACAGTTAAGTAACAATATAGCAAATAAATAGAAGTTTGGTTACTGAATGAATGATACAGTCAATGATGACAACGGAAAGGATGGAAAGATCACTGTGACCTGAAGGGTCACCTCCTGGAATAAAGATCTGAAAGACTAAAAAGGGGAAGGTTTTCCAGTTCAGAGTAACAGAAGCAGAAGTCTTGAACTCTATCACTAAGAACTTATGGAAAAGTCACAATTCCAAGAGGCTTTTACTGTATTTCATCAAACCTAAGATGCCACTGATTGTCAGATACATCATGATTCAAGATATATTAAAATGTGGGGAAAATGTATATTGCAGAATCAATGAAATATAGTATTTCCTTTTTATAGTATGGGATGATCTTTAAAAGTTCTTTCCAACCTTAAAATGCTATGATTCTGTAATTCAGACAAGAGATTATTCAGATTTTACCACACCATCAACAGCATCAGACCAAAGACAATATAAAAGTCAGAAAGACTGGAACAATATTCCACTGCTAATTTGCAAGGCTAAAATATATACCTCCTAATTAGTAAGTTCGTGTTTTCCTTTATGTACTTGAACAAAGTTCTAAGAGCTGCTTTAATATCCTTGTATGCTAATTTCATCATCTCTATCATTTCTGAATTTCTACAAACTGAGTTTTCCCCTACTTATGGACCATATTTCATGCAAGTCTGGTAACTTTTGATTGGATGGTGGACACTGGGATTTTACAACACTGAGTATCCAGCATTGTTGCCTTCCTTGCAAGTGTTAGGCTCTGTTCTGATAGACAAATAAGTTGCTTCCAGTTCAGTCCTGTACCTGAGGCTTGTTTTAAAACTTCGTAAGGGTGGTACAGAGTAGCCTTTACTGACACTTGACCCCCCATACAAAGATGTGGCACTTCCGCAATCTTTACTGGGTGCTCTTGGTGAGCAGCATGGGCTCTCCACTCTGGCTGGCTGGGACTCGAACCCCTTCCTGTTCTAGGAGCCAAATAGCCCAAAGCTTCCTAGTCACTCTTCTCCCAATGTCCAGGAGTTTGACCCCAGGCATGTATGTGGTCAGCAAGATGCCAGAGGACCCAGAGGAAATTTCTAGAGCAATTTTTCTGCAGAGCTACCTCCTTTCCAGAACAGCTCCTCCCATCCACTGCTTCCAGCTGCCTCAAACTTCCCTGAACTACAATCTCTGTCTTTTCAGCTCAGCAAGTCTAATATGCTCTGCCTGGGATTCTCCCAGCCTGCTCATATACATCCAGACAGCCCCAGGCTCCCTGTTTAAATCAGGACTGATTTCCACTCCAGTTCTGCAAGGCCCCCATCAGAAAGTTATTGTCAAATTGTTCAGATCAGATTAATTTCAATTTATCTCCAAAAGGTATGTAACATGGAATACTTTTAAAAGGAACAACAGGAAAAAAGTAGATGTTCTAAAATGAAGCACTGCAAATAGGAGAGCATCACCATAAGCATATAACATGTGGATATACATTTAATTTTTAAAATGATCACAACTGAGAATGACAGAATTTTTTTTGAAATACTATTCATATATAGGTTCTCACCACATTCAAAAATCAATCTGGCTTTGCAAATCTAAAGGCAAGTTTAGGGCCTCCCTGGTGGCACAGGGGTTAAAGTCACAGCACTATCAAGCTATGGCCAGCCACTGCGGCATGAGTTTGATCCACAGCCAAGGAGAACAACCCACATGGCGCAGCAGCCCTCTCCTGCCTCGCCCACTGCTCCTCTCAGCAGTGTATTTCAGTAGCTTTGCCTGTTCTGCTCCCCGCTTTGTCTCTGGTGAATCCTCTCAACCCCTGTACCTCTGGCCTACACTCCAGTTCTTGTAAGCATAAATAAATAAAACAAATATTTTTTTAAAATAAAAAATAAAGGCAAGTTTAGTCAAGTGAATCAAGAATTTTCTGAGACACTAGTTATATGACCTTGGGCTAGTTAATCTGATTCTCATCTGTAAAATGGGGAAAATAGAATGATTCCAAGGATAAAATGAAGTAAGCCTTCCAGAGGGGTGTTTAGTAACCAGTAGGTACTCAGTAACTCTCATTATTACTAATTCAAGGGAATGCTAAATATGAATCACCTCATAGGGGTAATGAAATAATCTAAGGAGACAGGTCAAATTAAACAGCACTGAGCATTACATCAAGGGCTCTCCTAATTGGTCCTCTTATCTTTGGTCTCAGTGGAGGCTTGGTAGTAGGTGGGTCTCTACCTTCTGAGACAGGCTCTCTAGGAGTATGGAGACAAGCTGAGAAAGAAAAGGATGGTCTCTGCTTATATTATGCCAATTTTAAGGATTAAGACAAAGGGTATCAGTCTTCCAAATCACAGTCAAGAGTCAATTCAGTATTTTTACTTTATGTACTTTGAAAGCAAAATGGTCTCAAATGGACTATTATCTAGATTGTGGTATTTCTTCAAAACAAAACCAAACCAAACCCTTTTATCTTTAAGGCCCAAGGCAGCTATCACCACTTCTGAGAAGCCTTCCCTGACTCTTCTAGACTGAAGTCACTTCTCCCTCTCCAAAAGTGCCAAAGAAGCAAGCTGAACTTCTTTTATGGCAGTCACTACAACGTATTTTGTAGTGCAGACTTTTGCAGTGTACAATTCTTTCAATACAGGAATTGAAAAATAAACTATTTTTCAACCTAACAGCAGTAGTAGCAGCAACAGCAGCTACCTAGAGCTAAGGGTAGGCTTATTAAAAGTTCTTTGTGTTCTGTAGTGTCTGCTCAATAAATGCGAATTTCTAAAACCTGCCAGGCATTTATTCACATTTTCTTATATCTCTAATCCTCAAAACACTGCTGCACGATAAGTAGTAGCACTCTGATTTTACAGATGAGAAAACTAAAACTGGAGTAGTTCTGTAAGTTTATCAAAGTCACACAGTCAGTTTTTAAACCCAGTCCTATGTCCAAAGTTTGTGCTGTCTCCATGACAATGACACGATGCTTCACAAAACACCCAAACCAAGAAATTAGACTTATACACCCATATTTCTCGCTTTCATATACAAGTGTACTAAACCCCAGACTAGTTTCTTCCCTCTCAAAAAAAGGCTACATGCTAACACAGGAAAGTCTTCTTGACATATTTACCCTAGAATTGAAATAGTGTTAATGAGGATAACATACTGCTTTCTCCCTCTCTACACCCAATTTTAGCCAGCTGCTCAGGGGCTTCACATCTTTCACTTTAAACAACATAAACACTGGCTCATTTAAAGTGCCAGCCTCAGATAACATGTTCAGATGCTATTGCTTTTCAAACAAACTCCTGTTTTCAAACAGCCAGGCATTTGGGGTTCCATCACTTCTGACGGGTTACTTTTATCTACAGGGTCCCTGAGAATCACATTTTCTCTGTGTACTGTTCAGCTCATCAAACCTTGTCATTGAGGATTTTTTTTTTTTTTAAGCACCCAATCTTTCATCCTTTTTGCAATGGACCAAAACACATTCCTGTGGGTAATTCCTCAACTGTATATGTATATTTTAAAATAATTTTCTCACACTTTTTCTAAAAAGCACAGTTGTTTTTCTCTTTTAGCGCAAGTAAAGATAATTACATCAGAAGTGAGTTTTCCCCCATTTCTTTCTGCATATGGGGAATACTGAAAAGATAAGTCTTTTTTAATTATTAAATGTAAATAGCTCATTAATATAATCCAATTACCTTAATTGTAAAAAGGAAGTAATTACAATATGTACATGTATTCTTGCCTAGTAGATTTAATATCTTAAATTAATCTTTTCAGCATTAATATTTTAAATTAACCTCTGACATTAGGAAAATACAAGAAACTGATGTCTCATATATACATATGCAAAGCTTTATTTTATGGACCTTTGTTGTGATTACACCCACAAACAAATTTAGTGGGAACAGCCCACTCTCCCAGGGAAGGCGTAATTAAATACCACCTGCCCTAACTGAACTGGTATTTCTTGTCTGCCATAAATCATGTTAAAGGATCTGTTTTAAATTCTAATGCCTTCATGGGACAAAAAGTTAAGAGATGAATTCCATGGCATTCCAATCATTACTAACACTTTACTTAGACAATGCCAAACCAAAATTCGTTAGAAGCATGTCTTTGGTATAGTAACCTAAATTTTCCATTACTTTATTTCTATTCTATTACTACCAATCAGAGCTCTCTGAGACCACCCGCAAGCACTCTTGTTCTCTGATTTCTAGCTCTCAGTTTGCTATTACAACATTTTCCCTCAGCAACCATCTGGTTTTTTGATTTTTACTCTTTCTTGGTGACCAAGGGCAAATAAATTGCATAGCTAAATCTCTATGAACTGCTTTACAAAAGGGCTATGCCACGGTCTGTCAAATAAGGGACTTCTACTAAAAAGGAGGGAAAAGGCTTATACAGATGAGGAATTAAGACGACTAAGCTTTGTTTTTCTACCTCCCACCAAAATCTATAAATCTATCAGTATGTTGCTTAAAGATGTTTTAAGACATGAGTATGTATTTAGAAAAATTAGTAACTTTTTCTGAATTTTTGAAACAGCAAGAACTGTATGAATTCATGTGCTGTACAGGTAACAACCAGGCCACATTTGTATAGTACTTCCCCTCCAAAGAAGAAAAGTTCTACTTATAGTACTAAGAAGCATCATGTGCTTTCAGCAATTCTCAAGTATTTCACTGAATGGATTTTCCTACACAGACCCTGGATCAATGAACCAAAGGTACAGCTCTGCCTCATAGATATTGTCCCCCAAAACAAAGCAGAGGCTGCCCACTAACTCCTTTGGTCATTCCAACTACAGCCATGCTGAGTAGTTCTTCACCACATAAAGTTGGTTTCTGCAGTCATCAGTCTCGCTATGGAAAGCTACCTATGGTCTGGGAGGACAGTGATATGGGTCACTATTAGTTCCCACACCCCAAATACTGTCATGGATTCTGAACAGTTACCAAGGGTTAGCAGAAGGCACGGAGACTGGTATCTTACAATTATCACAGTTCTCCAGGTCAGTGCCATTAAAAGACAAGTGATTTAACAGGTAAAACTAATTCCCTTTCACGATTTAAATGATTCAAGTTTGACCTTGATAACACAGGTATTTTTGTACAAAATATATCTTATTAGGCCAAGCCTTGAAAGTTAAAAAGGTGTCTTTAAATGCCCACTGACCTAAAATTGCCATGTTTCATCCTTTAAAGGGATTGATTTTCTGGAGAGGGACAATAAGATGCCAAATTCTGTTCAATGGAAATCAGAACACTATTTGGTGAATCTATCCTGCACCTGTGGAAGCAGAAGAATAAGACTGGCTCACATATCCAGAGGGAGGATGGTATTTATGTGGGCTCTCCCTATGACCTCTTTGGCAGCAAATGTAAGAAAGTCCTTTTTTGAGGCTAAGGGGCGGGCCCAGGACTTTCAACTACCCATTCAAGCAGGGTTACAATTCCCCTCCTCCATAATTAAGGTCCCTTTCCCACCCTCCGATGCATGCATGAACTGCAGTGACACTGACATGGGGGCCTGACATTAGTCTTTGAAGGTCATTTAAAGCCTCCTCCTTCCAGGCTGCCTTAAAAGCAATGCATCATCCATCCCACAATGCCCGAGTGTGGGGTTTGACTAGATGGAACTCAAAGCAGAGTCACCTAAAGCATAAAAAGAAAGAGCTCCAAATTCAGTTATCATAAAAAGAACAAATCAAAGAAATAAGACCCACGGTAAAACCCAGTTGCTCAACAGACAACAGCAAGAGAAACACCAAACATCTAACACTGGACAAATAAATGCACTTCTACAGATAATCCTTTCATTTAGGAAAACAAAAGATTATCCACAATACGGTCCCTTTGTATGCCACCAATCTTCACCTTTTGTTCCATCTTTATATACACACACCCTTCCCCTGCAGTCCTACAGACCTCCCCATGATGCCCCATTGCACCAAGATCTCTCATCTCCATACTTTTGCTCAAATCTTACCATCCACAACTCCCACCAAACCTTCCAAGACTAAGTCCAAGTGAAACATCTTTTGACATGCCTTGCCCGAAAAGAAGTTGGTGTCTTTTCCCACCCCCACTCTTTAAACTTCCCTAACCCTGTGTGTGCTTACCCATTACCCTGCACTTAAACGACTGCTTTTCTTACTTGTTTTTCTACTAGGCTGTGAATTTTTGGAGGCTAGTGAGTGATCCATCATCTCTAATCCTAGTACCTACCACCATGCCAGTCACGGAGAGAATGCCAATAAATGTTTAACAAATGAATGAAGTGTAACTGTTGGACACTCGCCTCAGAAGGTGAAGATGGGGAGGGTAGCTGGACCTCCAGTTTGAAAAGCACTGTTTCCCAAGGGAAGAGAATCCAATCTGAATAGCCCAAGTTCAGCCTGTTTTAGAATTAAGATTCACGGTAGCTCAACAGATCTTAAGACAGGATCTAAACACACTCCAAATCCTAGGAAATGATCGGGGATCCAATCTGATACAAAGCAGACTGAGACATTAAAAATTAAAAACCAACATGAGCTACCCGCCACCTCCCTGTTATTCATGTACCTTAAAGCTCTCACCTTCTAACATAAAGAGAGAAAAATGATAGAGCTATCAGCCAAAGGAGACAAATTTCCAAATAGGATAAGGAAGGTCAGAATAGGATAAGTCATGAAAATGAGCACATGTCCAAGGCTTGAAAGAAATCCAGGCTGTCATTAAACTCTCCAGGCCCTTGGCCTAAAATGTTAATAAGTCTGAACCTTCCTTCCCCTCCCAAATTAGCTTTTTACTTTCCTTCCCTCACTACTTTACCCCCAACCACCCTGCCTTCTTGCCTTTTTCCTTTCCTTCCTTCTTTTCCTCACTCCCTTCCTTTATTAATATGACTAGAGCTAGAGAGAATCTGGAAATAAATGACAACTTTAAACTATATGTGGGATTTGTATAAAGTCATATTCAATTACTTGTTCATTCATTCAATGAAACTTATGCACTTAACTCTGTGCCACACACTGAGGACACAACACTTCTGCCGCAAAGGTCAAAAGCTGCTGAAGGAGATAAATAAATAAAGGGAACAATAATACTCTGTGAAAAGTGTGACCACAAGTGTTAAGTTCAAAGTGTTATGGAGAGGCAGAGAGAGTCAGTGAAGAAAGGGACTCTGAGAGGACAAATAAGGTTAGTTAAGAGGAGCAGTTTCAGGTGGAGGAAGCTGTGTGTGCAGAGGCAAACAGTGTTCCGGGATCAGCAAACAGCTTGGGATGGCTGAAGTGCAGGAAGTCATGAGCGATGAAGCTAATAAGGCAGACAGAAACCGAGGCACAGAGAGCCTTGTATGCTGCACTACAGCACTTGGGGTGTGCTAAAGGCTACTGGGAACTATTTAAGATAGAGGCCAGAGAGTGACATGATTGGATTTGCATTTAGAAAGCTCTGGCAGCAGCTGGAGAACATACTACATAAAAGGGTGAAAGACCGAGGCAGTAGTCGAAGAAGCACTTTTAATTGATCGAGGGAATCTACATAAAGGGAGAGCTACAATGTAAGACAATAGAAAGTGCTCTATACCTGGCTTGAAATCAGGTTGTCACTGATAAGTTTTCTCTCTTAAACAATTAAATTACTTTCTCTCTATGTACCTCAGTTTTTACATTCTTAAAAGTGTGTTTATGTATGACAGCAAAACTAAGGAGAAACTAAACCAGATCAGGTATCATGAAGCTTCTCTCAGTGCTTTAATATCTGTAATTTTATTTTTAAATGTGTAAGTTACAAAGAATCATGTCTAGCAAATATCAGTACACCTACCACCTAGCTGAAGAACATGACCTTACCATAAATCTTTATTTTTTAATCTTTATTTTATTTATTTATACATACAAGAACTGGGGTGTAGGCGGTGAGAGGATTCACCAGAGATGGAGTGGGGAGCCGAACAGGCAGATGTACTGAAATACATTGCTGAGGGGAGCAGCGGGCAAGACAGGAGAGAGGTCTGTCGCGCCATGTGGGTCAGCTCCCTGGCCAGGGGAATGGAACTCACTCCACAGTGGTTGGCCATAGCTTGAGAGTGCTGAGACCTAAACCCCTGTGTCACAGAAAGGCCCTACTTTTTACTTTTCTAAAATGCTAAGATTAAACCCCTTCTCTGAAAGCCTAGAATGGCCGTAGGTCATTCAGAATGCCGCCTTCCAATAACTAACCAGAAGACTGGCATCTTACAACACTAAGAGGTAAAACTGTATGACCAAATCTCAGCCATAAACACCTGACACAGGGGCCTCCCTGGTGGCGCAGCGGGTTAAGCGCTGCGCTGTGAAGCTGTTTGGAGCCACTGCAGCATGAGTTCGAAACCCGGCCAGGGAGATTCCCACATGGCACAGCAGACCCCCTCCTACCTTGCCCGCTGCTCCCCTCAGCAGTGTATTTCAGTCGATCTGCCTATTCTGCTTCCCATTCTGTCTCTGGTGAATCCTCTCACCACCCCACACCTCTGGCCTGTACCCCATGCATAAGTAAATCTTTTTTTAAAATAATAAACACCTGACACAGAGGCAAACCTGAAATTTCTCATCTGAGTATAGAAGATAGAGATTTTAGGACTGAGAAAAATCAGGGGGATGATCACAACAAATATGTGGTATTTAAGACCTTTAATATTTGTTACCGACATACTTTTTGGGTCTCTTCTCTGGCCACACCTTTCCAATGCTATACACTCCAGCTCACCTCACAGGACCTGCACACTTATGCCTCTGTGATTTCTCTCAAGATATTTCCCAATTCCTGGAATACCCATCTTTTTTTCCTGTTTTTTCCTCTGCTTCTTGAAATTGATTAATCCTTCCCTACCCAACTCAAATGTAATGCTTCCATGAAGTCACTATCATGTCCCTGCTCCCTAGAAAGAATTAATCAGGCCCCCTGTTCCTCTAGTACAGCATCCTTGCTGCATTACAGCTGTAACAAGGCCAGTGCGCGTTCTGAGGGGAGGTACTATCTTTTAAATCCTAAGGTGTTGAGCAGCCCTTCTGTCACCCATCAGACCTTCATAAAATACCTGAGTAAAGAGAACAGAAAGAGGAACAGAATCTACTGAGGAAAAAAAATAAATCTCTAAACAATGGAAAGGTCCATTCTAACTCCTGGCAAGAAAAAAACAAGAAACCACCAGGAAAACAGCAAGGAAGGAGAGAGGGCAAAGGGGCTAATAAAAAATAAAATGTGACAATTACATCCTCTTAATAGAGACCGAAGTTAGGAAGGCCAGGAAGTGAAAATGTAAACTAGTAATCTTTGTAAGGTGGGGACAAGAGCATGGCAAAGTAGAATTTAGAAATGATTCTAAAACCTTAAGCTGTATCTTGAAGTTCAGATGGATATTATTTAGGGTGTTTTCTGTGGGAAAGTTAAACTTTAACTTATTTAATAGTTGAAGGTTTTCTATTTTTTCTTAAGTCATCTTGGTAAATTATCTTTCACTAGAAGTTTGACCATTTTGTCTAAATTTTCAAATAAACTGACATTGTATTCCCTAAACTGGTTAGCAAAAAACATTGTTATTAAGACAGAATGGCTAGCAGAAAGGAATAATGGCAGAGATAAGGATCTAAAACATAAAGACTGAAGATCTATCACAGCTGTTTGCAAATCATGTTTTCAAAAGTACTTGCTGGTATAACTTCATAACAAATAAAAAATACAAAGTTGATAATTCAAGTCAATTGTTATTTTGTTATTTTAATGCCTGGTTAAAAACTGCAGTGGCCATCAAAGATCTTTTAAAATTAAGTAAAAATTGATTTCAGAGGCCATTCTTACTTATGAAGTGAGATGTAAAAAAATAATTAATTAAAAAGGATAGCTAATCATTTATCAATTCACTAAATTTAAAGAAAAATAAGCAGGAATAAGAAATTTAACAGCTTTGAACTATAAAATACACATTAAAAAACAAAGTGTAATTACTAAGACTAATGTTACCATAAAGCACATTTCATTATTTAAGGAAAAAAGGCATTTTAATGGTTAAATTTAAAACGATTGATGCCAGCCATTTGTTTTATCTACTCCTCCCCCACGCTTTATACCATTGTAGCTAAATGGAAAGAAAACTATTGAAATTTCAGTATTCTGTTCCACCCTCTCCTGCCCTTGTGCATACATATTCTCTATGAGAAAAGAGAAGCAAAGAGGAAGTTGTTTCTTTTTTAAGAGAGTGACCAAAAAATACCAGTCCTCTCTCAGTGAAGGTCAACGTCTAGGAAAGTGTCACTGCAAATAGTCCGATTAGACCCGATTAGAAGAATGGCAACAGGCAGCGGTTGAGCGCTGTGCTGTGGAGCTGTCGAGCGCACGACAGTTCAATGATGCGGCAGACCTCTCCTGCCTCGCCCGCTGCTCCCCTCAGCAGTGTGTTTCTCATCTGCCTGTTTCGCTCCCCACTCTGTCTCTGGTGAACCCTCTCGCCGCCCCACACCTCTGGCCTGTAACCCCAGCTTGTATGTATAAATAAATAAATCTTTAAAAAAAAAAGAGAGAGAAGAAGAATGGCAACAGACACTGTGGGGCAAGACAGAGTGGGGAGCAGCGGAAACACACTGCTAAGGGGAGCAGCAGGCGAGGCAGGAGAGGTCTGCCGCGCTATGTGGGAATCTCCCTAGAAGTGCCTCGAACTCGAGTCACGTCGCAGCTGCTGACAGCTCCATAGGGCAGCGCCCAACCACTGCGCCACCGGGGAGGCCCCTAATATAATATTTTTTAACAAACATTTGTTAACCTCACACCCTGCACAAAAGTCAACTCAAAATGGATAAAGGACCTGGATGTAAGACCTGAAACCATAAAATGTATAGAAGAAAATATAGGCAAAACTCTACACGACATACATCTCCGCAAAATCTTGAAAGACTCATCCCTCAAAGCGAAGGAAGTGAAAGACAAGATAAACAGATGGGATTACATCAAAATAAAAAGCTTCTGTACAGCAAAAGAGACATTAACCAAAACTAACAGACACCCTACCAACTGGGAAAAGATTTTTGCACACAATACATCTGATAAAGGACTGATAACAAAAATTTACAAGGAACT
>PVIJ01002737.1:55548-152212 GCA_004024925.1 Scalopus aquaticus | reverse complement strand
GAGAGACAATCAGTGGGGGGGGAGGGGGGGAGGAAGGAGCCGGAGGGAGGGAAGGGAAAGGGCACAAAATGGAATAGAAAAGAACACAAGGGACCATGGAGATGGATCACGGGTGAATTGGTGGTGGGCTACCCAAGGGGAATGCAAAATGTAAAAGACATAAATAACAATAAAAATATATATTATAAAAAAAAAAATAAAAATGTTACTCTTGGGGGCCTCCCTGGTGGCGCAGCGGTTGCGCGCTGCGCTGTGGAGCTGTCGGCAGCGCGCAATGCGAGTTCTACACCCAGCCAGGGAGAATCCCACATGGTGCGGCAGACCTCTCCTGCCTCGCCCGCTGCTCCCCTCAGCAGTGTATTTCTGATCTGCCTGTTCTGCTCCCCACTGTCTCTGGTGAACCCTCTCGCCGCCCCACACCTCTGGCCTGTAAACCCAGCTTGTATGTATAAATAAATAAATCTTTAAAAAATTCTTTAAAAATGTTACTCCTGCATCTGGGAGTCCAGTTTCTCTGAATGATTTCTGCTGTCCCTTTTCCAGATTGCAATGTTATTTCTCCTGCTAACATTTCAGCCCTACCCACAAGCACTAAATCCATTCTGTTCTTAGTCATCTATTTAAATATATAGTAATAGTGGGCTTTTCTTTTTTTTTAGACCTTTCTCCTTGGCACTTTTTTTTTTTTAAAGATTTTATTTATTTATGCATACAAGCTGGGGTACAGGCCAGAGGCATGGGGCGGCAAGAGGGTTCACCAGAGACAGAGTGGGGAGCAGAACAGGCAGATGGACGGAAATACACTGCTGAGGAGAGCAGGGGGCGAGGCAGGAGAGGTCTGCTGCGCCACGTGGAAATCTCCCCAGCCGGGCATCGAACTCGTGTCACTGCTGCCGACAGCTCCACAGTGCATTGCTTAACCGCTGCACCACCAGGGAGGCCCAGCACTTTTCTTTTTTTTTTGAAAGTTTTCTATAACCACTTTTTTAATTTAAAAAGTTGTTTTAAATGAAAAGTAGAAGTACTGTTTTTTACCTCCTTGTTAACTTCTTTTAAAATTTATTTTTGCATTCGATATTTTTCACTTATAACAGGACTATAGGGAGGCCGGGTGGGAGCGAGACAATCAGTGTGGGGGTGGGGGAGGAGGGAGGCGGAGGGAGGGAAGGAAAAGGGCACAAAATGGAATAGAAAAGAACACAACGGACCATGGAGATGGATCACGGGTGAATTGGTGGTGGGCTACCCAAGGGGAATACAAAATGTAAAAGACATAAATAACAATAAAAATACATATTAAAAAAAATTTATTTTTGCATAAAAGAACTGGGGTGTAGACTAGATGTTGGGGGTAAGAGGATTCACTAGAGACAGGATGGGGAGCAAAACAGGCAGATTTACTGAAATATACTGCTAAGGGGAACAGTGGGCAAGACAGGAGAAGTTTGCTGTGCCATATGTGGGTCAGCTCCCTGGCTGGGAATCGAACTCAGGCCTTAGAGGTGACAGTACTAAGACTTAATCGCTAGGCCACCAGGTAGGCCCCTACATCCTTGTTAATTTTTGACAGTACAGGATTTCTCCCCTCAGGTGTGGTCACCCTTGCTCTCTTATCACGAAAGCACACATAATCCTTCACCATAGTCCACTGTCCCCTCCCCACACCATGTTCATACCCCTCGATCTCCCACTCCCTCTTGGATGCCTCAGACATGTGGTCAGCTTTCAAGGGTTGTGTGGGTTTTTTTTTTTATGTTCAAACGGGCAGGTTTATTATAAAAAGGTAAGGGAAGTAAAGGATGCTTGCACAGACACAAGCGGGCAGAAAGAGCTGCCTCTTTTCAGGACAGATTTATTAAAAGACAGGCCTGAATAGTCACAGGCAGGCAGTCTTGTGAGGAGAGCTGCCTCTGTTGCTTTGCAAAGGGAGAAGGTTGGCGAAAAGAAACACCTGCATAGTCATAGGTGGACAGGAGACCTGCTACTCAAAGGTTGGTTTTAAAGTTTCTCTTTGAGCATTTGTTTGGTTTCTCTATATTCCACGTGTAAGTGAAACCATTCTGTATTTATTTTTCTCCTCTGGCTTATTTTGCTTAGCATAATCCCTTCCAGCTCCATCCATGTAGCTGCAAATGGTACAAGTTTCTCTTTTCAAAAAAATTTTTGGGTATATTTTTTGTATGAGTTTATCTTTTTGGATTGCCAAGTAGTATTCCGCTGGGTATATATACCACAGCTTCTGCTTCTGTTTCTGTTTTTTTTTTTAAATGCCACATCTTATCAATCCATTCATCTGTTTTGAGATATTAAGGTCATTTTCATATCTTAGCTATTGTAAATAGTACTACAGTAAACATAGGAGTGCAGGTTTCCTTTTGAATTGCTGTTTTAGTGTTCTTTGGGCAGGTACAAAGCAGTGGGATTACTGGGTCATATAGCAGATTCATTTTTAGTCTTTTGAGAAATCTCCACACTGCTTCCGACAGGGGCTGGACCAGTCTACATTCCTACCAATATCCCCACATTCCAGTGTAAGAGGATTCCTCTATCTCCATACCCTCATCAGTACTTACTGTGTGTGTGTGTGTGTTTTTGTGTGTATATTAATATGGTTATGTTCACAGATGTGAGGTGGTATCTTATTGTGATTCTGATTTGCATTTCCCTGATAAGTGATTCACATTTTTTCATGTCCTTGGCATTTTTTCAAAATTCTTCCTCGTATTACGTGAAAACAAAGATGATCAAACACTGGTTCTCAAACAAGCTATTCACCCTACTCAATTTTCTGCTCTGTAAAATGGGAACTAACACCACCTAATGCATAGAAAGCAACTGGTTTAAGTCTGTGAAGTACCTAATTTAGTGTCTGACACACAGTAGGCACTTAATAAATAGCTGTCATACTGTGTGTATATCCATGCTTGATAATGTTCTTTTCCTCTTTTTGTATCTGACCTTCTTCAAAAGTTCCTACACAGTGAAAACCAAATTTACTTCAGTGTTAAAATTCTCCCTTCTCTACTTCTTGCTAGAATAGCTACAACTGTTTCTCTGCCCTCCTCTAACCCTTTCTGCAAGTGGCAACCAATCATCTTTATAAATCAAATTATTTCTTGTGTCCTTGCTTCAGTTTCTCTGAATTTGGAGCAAAAACTTCTTTACTTGGGGACCTTGCAGAAGCTGGCTGATGGGAGCTCCCATCAGTAACCACATATTAGCTGCGATGACCCTGGCCCCTCCTTTGGACACAGGGACCCCCTCCCTGCCTTGATCCATGATCCCTAACATTTGTTTATACTTGACCTTTAGCCTTCATGTAATGGTCAAATCTTCAAAGAAACATTTAACCCAGTATCTCATAGGCCCCTTCCCCCTGCTTTGTGAGGGCAGGGAACACACCTTTTCTTTGGTATCAAGTGCCATGCCTGTACTTAAAAGGCACATGAAAGCTCATATAAGTTGGTGACATGCACCCCAAGACACCCTCAGTTAACTGAAGATGTAACAGTGATATGTGTCAAGAGATGGACAGAAGTATTAACCTATAAGACTGTTCCTCAGAGTATTATTTAAATAATTTTATATAATAAAATTATTAAAAATAATAATTTTATTATATAAAAAAATAAGACTCCTAAAGGTCTAACAATATGGTGATGTTTATTTCCTCAAACAACCTATAATGGATGCTTCTATTAAAATCAATAGTTGTGATATGACATGAAAAATGATGTGGTAAGGAAGAAATGGCTAAGTAAGAGTTTATGTAGAACCTCCGTTTCTTAAAAAAGAAGTTCTCTATTTGGTCTAGAAAAGGTATTCTAAAACAACACCACTACCTTAAGTGAGGTAATTAAAATCTCTCTACTTAAAAATTTTCCTGTGTCCAAATTATTTATACTATACATATTTTTATAATTAAAAAAACTACAAATATTTTCAATAACTAAGAAATGTCATTCTGAAGTAAGACTGATGTGAGCATAGAACCCTCAAGAAAAGTATGATCAGAAATCTGATTCTGTGGCCTTGGCCCCTCACCACCAGAAGACCTCTGTGCCTGCCTGTTACTGCGGAACCCCAGTTACCTGGTTGTTGACGACCACATGGACGGTGCCGTGAGTTGTATAGGATGGTAGGTCACTCAGGTGGAAGGTCTCATACACGATGCCCTGGCCAGCAAATGCAGCGTCTCCATGCAGAAGGATGGACATGACCTGCAGACACAAAAGGAGACCCTAAATCCAACACACTTTTGCCTACCGTGGCCATAGGTACACTAGCCATTAAATCACAATCTGCTTTTAAAAACTGTGTTTTGAGATCATTTCAAATTTAGAAAGTGACAGGAGAGCACAAAGACCCGCAAACCTGCCCCTCCAGCCCGACTTGCCAGTAGCTCCATGATTCTGCTCCAGATCTACACACCCATCATCCCACCCGCTGCAGAGCCAATGGCCACTGTCCCTGAACACACCACTCAGGACCTTCCAACCAGGAAAGCAGTGCTGGCTCAGCACTGCACCCATCTAAACCCGTCCACTGTCATTACTATTCAGACAATGTGCTCAGACTGTATTTGGGCTGTGGTGCCTTAGGTTCATGTCTCTTCAGCTCCTTCAATGTAGAACAGCTTCCTGTCTCTCCTGTCTCCACATCCTTGGGTACTGATGGTCCTTTGTGATTAGATTCATGGGTGGTGGTTGAGGCGGCCTGCCCCATGCTGGTGAGATTAATTCCAATTACTGGTACAAGCAGTTGTCTGCTGTTTCTCTTTCTGAACTCACCGTTTCTCCTTGGTGTGAGATCAGTGGTAGTATTTATGAGAACCTCACCAAACCTCTGCCCACTAGCCTCAGGGGCCAGCTCCTGACTGCTGCCAGGTGTCACTCTTACATTGATTTGTTGGTGTTCTTCTGCAAGGAAGGGACTTCATTCCTTTCTTGCTTTTTATTTATTTATATTAGATGTGCTCATGGATCCCATTTTATTCAACAGGTTACAGCTGATTTACGACAGCAGTTATTTTGGTGCTCACACGATCCCAGATGTGGTATGGACGGGTTCCATAGTTCATAGGTGACTCCTCACTTTCTGGAACAACAGATTGCAGCCTCATGTTGGGCTGACCCTGCCCAGTCCTGGAACCAGCCATTTCTTTAAGGAGGCTGATTGCTTCATAGAGGATGGCATTTATCACCAGTATTTGGGTGCTCATCACTACTAAGAAGATACTATCACTTCCAGGACCTTCGGCATAAACAAACTACAAACAGACGTATACCCATTCACACACATAGATGTTCTTGTAGCTCTGAAATATAGCATAACTACACCTTCAATTCTAATCCAATCCTTTTTTCTGTCTTCTTCCTTCCACATTTATAAATACCTCCTACACTGTGAGCCCCTTGGCTCCCACTGCCCTCAACACATGATACATTGCTCAGTGTTCCCCACACCCCAGCCCACTCCTACTCCTTGATGCACTTTTGATGTGTCTCCTTGTCTCCCCACGTTTCCAGTCTTTGGTGGATGCAGGGATATTTACTGGCTCAGCTGGACAGTAAACACAAGTGTCTGGTCTGTTTAGGGACCTCCTCAGGGGTGGACCCAGCCAGGTCCCAGCTTGGTGTCCTGTTGGGTGGGGAAGTAACTAGGAGATAGGTTGTTTCTTTCTGATTGCCACGGTGTCGTTTCTTCCTTACAGAGCTGTTTCTGCACAATCTTGGCCTTCTGCTGTCACGTACACTTCAGGGTGGCCTTTTCTCTTGATCTTTCTGTGAGGTCAGGCTGTCTTCACTGCAATGCTGCTGCTCCGCTGTCCCTCAGGTTCCTTGGCACAGGGCTGGCTGCTGAAATCATGTGCCCCTATACTCCATTTATCTGGCATACCCCAGTGGCCTGACATGAACCCTGGTTGGAGCCGGTCTCCATCTTGCTGCAGGTCACCCTGCCGCACTCAGGAGCTGCTTTCCCACACCAACAGCCCAAAGGCCACATTAGCCCAGAGCCACATTAGGTCAGTTTCAACCTTGCACAAGGTTACTGAACAACCTCAGACATATTTATAGGAATTACGTAATTTTTCTTCAACACTGCAAGTTATGTAACACATACTCCAGCTCCCTAAATTCTGGATTTGAGAGAATCAAATCGCCTGGGGTTTTTGGAAGATTACAGAGAGGCTGAGAGAAGGGTGGCCTGGGGGTTTAAGGGGCAGTGAGACTACTCCCTAAAACAAAGTGGTGACCACAGAGGGCTAACCAGAGTCTCTGACTTCACACTTCACAAGACTAATTACAGTGATCATTTTAAAGCACTTTATATCCTTTATTACTTTTCTCTAATTATGTCATTCCTTTTCAGGATGTTTCCAGCATTCTAAGCAAGGACTGCGTGAGTGACCTTTGTCTATAATTTATGAATGTGGACGTCACACAAAGTCTTTTGCAATCTCATTCCTACTCATTTTCCTACCTGTCTCAAAATGCCCAGCCAAGTGTCTTAACCAAGAACTCACGAGCTCAGGTGGACGGTAAACACAAGTGTCAAGTCTGCTTAGGGGCAGAAATACTGGAGTCATGGACACCAGCGCTGACCTCCTCCCTGTGGAAGGTACTGCAGGGGAGGCCCCTTTCCATTGACCTGGAGTTTCTATGGCAATGTCCAGCCTTCAAGCTCATGGCAGTAACCTCCACATCCTGACATCCCCCCAACAGTCACACTCTATCTTTACTGCAGGTGTCAACCAATGCAGGGACCTGTTCTGTTTCCAGCATCACCCCTGGCCCAGACTCTATCAAAAGCAGTTCTCCTTCTTCTCATTTTTCATGTATAATTGCATAATATCAGTAGACTTACAGAATTTTTAAATTACAGAATGCTGTAAACTAATAATTGGGTCTACCTCTAAAAAGTCTGACTGTTCTCCAGGGCATACCTGGGCCAGTCCCCCCTGAGCCAGCCTCTTTCCTGTTCTGCCCACAGGGCCTCCAACCCACCCTACATCTTTGCTCCTATCTTTCATCTCCAGAGTATTTTCTTCCTTCCCACCTAACTAAATCTTGCTGCTCCTTCAACAAAATGTGATGACCGCCTGCTGTCAGAGGCTTGACTACCTTTGGGTCCACTACCTACTAGCACATACACGTGTATAAATCTGCCAGTAACTTGCAGATTTATTATCACACTGTGTATAGTCTATCAGCTTCATTACATATGGTCTTATTTCTAGAGAGTGCAAGAAAACCATGAGAGGAGGGTGGTGAAGCTGATGTCACGACACATTAAGAATAGATCTTTCTGACAGCTTAGTTTTGACATCATCATCAACAATAAATTATACAACTTGTTACAGACATCTATCCCTAGAGTAGGCAAGGACAAACAGTTACAATCAACTGTGGATTTCTATACACAAGCAGGCTTGCCAATCAACACTGAGTGTTCACTATCACACACCTGGAAAACACACAGCCTGGACCATGTCTGTCCTCCATCTCTAAAAGTGCCATGAGCTCACCTCCCTGACAATGACGAGGCAGCTATCCTCACATCTGCCAGTTTTACAGTTCCTCCTTTACAGTTACCCACACTTTTCCCTTCAGACGCTCTCCTCCTGTTCAGTGATAATACCTCTTTGCCCATCAACAATATTTGGCTTCTCCACAGATGTGGTGATAACAAAAGCGAATCATTTCCTGCCTAGCTCTGGTGGTTACAACTTGGGAGAAAGCATATTTGTAAGAGCAACTATTTCATTATTGCTATTATTATATTTCAAAGTCTGTTTGGAATATTTTGTTACATTCCAGAAACAAAGTCTGAGACATGCCAGGACCTGCCTGTGTCCAGCCCGGGGAAACTTACCTTCTTCCCCTCGGTGTCCCCACAGTAAAACTGCTCAGCTTTGGTCTTGCCCATCACCACAGGGTCAGCAGCCTCGAGGTGGGAAGGGTTTGCCACCAGCGACAGAGTGATGTTCCTGTCGGTCACACGGTTGATTCGCCGGTGATACATGCCGAGGTGGTACTTCACGTCTCCAGAACCCTGAGCACAAACAGTGCATCTTTATTCTGGGCAGGGGGAAGCTTACTTTGCACAACAGTCCTATTATGCGTTATTTTTACTCACAGAATCCCCATTCCTGGAAGGATGGGAAAGCTTCTTCCCAGAATTGCTCCCACCCAAGGCACAGGGTGAAGGTTCCTTGGTCAGAGGGGCAGGTCTCACTCCAGTAGGGAGGTCTCTGGGAGTGGCCAAGCCACTGAACTGGTGCCTGCCCTCTTTTCTCTAAGAGGTAGGTCACTAGTCACCTCCTTCATGTGGGGTCAGAGGTCTTGAAAGGGTTGAAACCATGCTGGAAGCTTCTTACAGAAATTAGGTACCTCATCAGCTGCCTCCAGCTTTGAATCGAACTGACAGAAAATCTGCTCCAGCTCCTTCCTGATTACATTTGCAAGCACGTTCAGTCGCCCCCTAAGATACACAGGGGTGAGAAGGGCCTTAGTGTGGCATACCAGCTAGTTGGTCGTGTTGTTCAGTCTCCATCCCCTGTGGGACATGGCATCTGGCTTCTCATCAGCACCCAAGGCCACATGAGGTAGAAGGAAGAAAGGTGAAAACAGAGACGCCACTGTCCCATAGTCTCTGTTCTGTCCTCTAGGCTAAATACCCTCTGCTACGACCTGATAAGGACATGGGCATACTCTGCATAGTGAAAGAAACTATCAATAAAACACCCTATTAATGGGAGAGAATATTTGCATGTAATGTATCTTACAAAGGGCTGATGACTAAAATATTATAAATAACATATATAACTCAACACAAAGAAAACAACCCAATCAAAAAATGAATAGAAGAGCTAGCTAAATGGACATATCTCCAAAGAAGACAATAGATTGCCAATAGGCAATGAAAAAATGCTCATCATTTATCAGGAAACGTAATTCAAAACAATGAGCTACCATCCAGACCGTGAGAATGGCCCACAGTGGAAAAAATCAGAAACAAGTTAAGGAACCCTTAAACACTGTTGGTGAGAATGTAGACTGGTTCAGTCCCTATGGAAAACAGTACGGAGGTTTGGGCCTCCCTGGTGGCCTAGGGGTTAAGTCTCAGCGCTATCACCTCTAAGGCCTGAGTTTGATCCCCGGCCAGGGAGCTGACCCACACATGGCGCAGCAGACCTTTCCTGTATTTCCCGTTGCTCCCCTCAGCAGTGTATTTCAGTAAATCTGCCTGTTCTGCTCCCCACTCTGTCTCTGGTGTATTCTCTCGCACCTCCCTCCCCCAACCTCTGGCCTATACCCCAGTTCTTCTATGCAAGAAACAAAACAAAAACAGTATGGAGGTTTTGTAAAATATTTTGTAAAATATTAAAAATAGACCTATAATATGACCCAGCAATTCCGTTCCTAGGTATGTACATGCAGAAGACAAAAAGTCCTTTATTTAAGGGATGTATGTACTCATATGTTCACCGAAGCCCTGTTTATAATAGCTAAGTTATAGAAACAGACTAAGTGTCCATGAATAGGAGTGGATCAGGAAAATGTGGTGCGTGTGTGTATACAGACAAAATGAATTCTTGCCATTTATGATAACATGGATGGAACTGGAAAGAAAAATGCCAAGTGAAATAAGTCAGAAGGAAAAAGACAAAAACTGGTTGTTCTCTTACATGGTAGACAGAGAAACAAAACAAAGTGTCAGTCAAAAACAAGCCAATAACAAGCCTTGGGCATCTGACTGCAAAATTAAGGCAGGGCAGGAGTAGGGGAATAAAGGGCGGGCCAACTGAACATGGTGAAAATTAGGGCGTTGGTGGTAGGCATGGTGTGAAACCATACACTTTTAGAGGTTTAAACCTATAACCCTCAAAGCAGATACAACAAATAAACCAACTTTACCAATAAATATTATTTGAAAAAAAGAGGGAGGGTATTTGGCTTAACTTTTGTAAAGCTGAGCACAAGGCCCTGATGCCTATCTGAAACCACTTATGGCCAGGGGCGTGACTGTGCCTGTGGACTGTTGCTGTGACAACAGTTACCTGGGGCAAGAATGGTGCCACTGCATGCAATGAGGCCCCAGGTCACTGTCTGCTCAGTGTCCTGTCCAATATGAGCAGGTGGGAGGGCCGGCAGGTACCTGTGTGGCATCCCCATGATCACATAGTCTACTCCATTCTCACTCGACTTGTCGATGATGGTCTTGAGGGCAGGAATCAGCACCTCACAGCCTTCCAAGCCAAAACGCTTCTCAGATGACCACTTCCGCTGCAGAAACTCCTCAAACCTGGATGGGAACCATGACACTTTATAGAGCCATGTCACCAGGGCCAATTACCAATCCGTGAGGGTGTGCTCACACCCCAAACACACCCATCCACGGTAGACAGGCCGTGCTCACACAGACACTGGGATCACTGCTTCCCTGGAAGTGCACATTCCACAGCCCACACCCTGAGTGCAGCCCCGTACCTGGTGGAACGCACAAGTCTGGCCAGTAGGGTCCGCTTCTCCTCATTTGTGAACTGCATGATCCCAGGGGTCTCGAATTTCTGCCGGATCCACTGGCACTGCTCCAGGTCGTTGATGAACATGAACTCCACCCCAATATGCTGACAGTAGGCCATCTGTTTCACACAACAGCAGGAGGATTTTCTCCCAGGTTTGCTGACTGCCACTTGGGAGGCTGGTGGCTAACAGGTGGCCTCCTTTTCAAACGTACCAAGAGCTACTGAGTTCAGGGCAGAGATCTAGTGTGGCATGCCCTAGCCCCTCAACCTTCTCTGACTCCCAACACAGTCATGAAGGGCTTCCTCCAGGGACCCAGGCTGTGCAAATCCCAACGGACAAGGAGAGGAGGGTGAGAACCTTGGGCGGAGGCATGACCCTCATGTTCGCTCCACTGCTTCAAGGTGGGAGGATGGACAGCAACAGCTGGGCGTTTGGAAAGCTCCCAAGGGAGGCAGATAACTCTGACCTTAAGGTTAGACTTTGTGCCCCACACTGTGAGAAAGAAAAGCCCAGTGCTGGTAGGGGTAACACAGATCAATGACATTTAAGGTTTGTTGGCTTTTAGATTTTAAATTATTCATTATAGTAACAGACTACTTTCAGGAACTTTAGGTCCTACAGAAAAGCACAGTCACATATATAATAAAATAAATGGTCCTCAATATATCAGATGCTTCCTCAGTCACCACTATCACATCACAGCTTGAAAAGCGGGCATGGGTCCTGCCAAAAGCTTCAGGTGAGAGGGCAGGAGCGCTCTAATGGGCAGGAGCGCTGAAGCAGATAGGGCTCAGTGGGGAAGGGAGGCAGAGACTAGATAAAGCAGAGAGTAAGGCAGTCAGCTCTGTGGACAGCCTTTTGGGTTCCAGGCAGCATTCTGCAGGAGCCACAATTTTCCTGAGCCAAGTGACCAATGCTCACCTCCCTCTTCCATCTACCAGCAATTCAAGAAAGCAAAACTGAATCAGCAGTGGAGTTAAAAGCTGAACAAGCACTTAAGAGCCTGTGGCCTCCTCCGGTTCTCATTACCAGATATGGAAACCAGCTGGCATGGCACGGGAGGGGATGCATCCACAGTCCTGGCATCAGGATCTGAACCTGACACCAGATCCCTCTTCTCCTACTGCCTAAATCCTGACGCAGGGATGGGTATTACTGTACCTCTGCTCCGTAATTATAAAATTTGCCAGAACTCAAAATAATGGCCAACAAAAACACTATTATCAACCTAGCCAAGAGGAGGACAATCTGGTCTAAGACAAAAGGGAAAGTGGAGCTCAGAAAGAACCTTGTATTTAATTACAGGTCACCCTTGAATGACACAGGTTTGACTGAGCTGGTCCACTTACATGCGGTGTTTTTTGTAAACAGACAAATCAAACTTAGGGTATTTATAAATATATTATGTAGTGCCATAAATGAATTTTCTCTTCTTTATGATTTTCTCAATAACACCTTCTTTTCTCCAGCTTCCTTTTTTGTAAGAATGCAGCATGGAATGCATATGATATAAAAAATATGTGTAATCAATTGTTTATGCCATTTGTGAGGCTTCTGGTCAATAGCAGGCTGTTAGTATAGTTTTTGAGGAGTCAAAAGTTATATGTGGACTGTTGACTGCTTGGGGATTGGCA
The DNA here is from genome assembly GCA_004024925.1 of Scalopus aquaticus. Taxonomy (NCBI): domain Eukaryota; kingdom Metazoa; phylum Chordata; class Mammalia; order Eulipotyphla; family Talpidae; genus Scalopus; species Scalopus aquaticus. The sequence goes on along the minus strand of PVIJ01002737.1, from coordinate 140,046 downwards.
CCCTTATCCCCCAAATTGCTCAAGTTTAACTGTATTTTCATTAACTCCACCTACTATTTTCCTAATAACATCCCAGATGGTCAAGCTGGAAACTTCTAAATCAGACACACAAGCAGCCCAGGAAAGACATGCAATCCTCCTGCCTTCCCTTCAGCACCAACATCTGTCTGTCATTCCTACCTCAGGCCTACAGCACCCTGACCTACTGATCTGTAGACGAGAGTGCATTTCTTCATAGAGAAGAGTGAGAAAACACGGTCTGGTTATAGTGTCTGTTAACAGTTGCTTTCTTTCATTAGCTTAAAAAAGGACACACATTCCTTGGGGCCCAAGTCTGGGAAGGGACAGGAGGGCTCTCCTTATGACACTTCCCACATGGAGGTGAGATAACTTGAGAATGTTCCTTGCTCTCTGCTCCTGATACCAGACAGGGGCAATGTTTCCATTACTGAACAATAAAAAGCTCAAAGAAAATTATTAGGTCAAAACCTCTAGAAACCAGTCCATCTCCAGCTTTACCAGCACTAGTTCAGCTATTAACTTGGACATGGAGTTGTAAGGCATTGCATCAGGTTTTGCTTTTTCTGTTTTGACTCAATCCCCAGGAGAAAAGGGCAATGAGCTTTAGACTGACTCATCACTTCTCATTCTACTGGGATCAAGAGAACCTCTACAGCTCTGTCAGGTCACACCAGCAATCTGGTGTACACAAGTCCATACTAACTTAATGCAATTTACACAAGTATCTGGAAGCTGTAAGAATGGGGTATTCTCAGTAGGGACAGGGGAACAATGATCCAGAATGAGCAGCTCTCTCTGAAGAGCCCTGGACATGAGGCATTTTGGGAACAGAGGTGCTATGGTGGGGACCCCTGGAGTGCAGATTCAACTATCCCAGATAACTCCTGGCTTCAGCATTGGCCCCTGCTCAAAGTGAGTGACTTTGGGCTCTTCACCCCTATTCAAAGGCCAGGGTCAGTAAGACTTTGGACTCAAGATTCAGAAGAAGTTTAACCACAGGAAGGCTCTGAACAAACCCCCTTGGCCTTGATTCTGCTTTCTGGAAAGAATAATGCTGAAGGGTGAATTTGAGAGGAAGAGACATTTGTCATTTGGAAACAATATCCACTGGGAATTAGGGAGGAAGGTTTAACTATGAGGCTGAGCTCCCCACTGGACAGTCATCTGTATTAAGTGAAAGAGGTGCTGGTGCCCAGAGTAACCTCTAGTGCAGACAGATTTAATTGCACTGCTGTCCAGATAGAGAAATGTGAAATAAACTAAGGGAATGGGGTGGGATCAGTGAGGCTCGGTTCTTGGTCTGGAGGTCTGACAGAAGAAAGTAACTTTGGGGCAGGGTGATCTGGAAATGCACTGGTCTATATGGGGCACCGTTTGCGGATCTAGACAATATGAGGATGCCTAGACCAATAGCATCCAACAGGAACACAGTGTGAGTTATCTACATCAAAATTTTTCTAGTACAAAGATATTAATTCTCATATTCTGTTTTATCCAACATATAAACACAGTACCTTTTCAATACTTAAAAAAAGTTACTCAGATATTTTGTACATTTCTAAGGCTCTATGGTCACATGTGGCTCCCTGATGCCTACCCCTCCCCTATGTCTACCCCGCCACTGCCACTGATGCCCTCTCCTCCAAAAAGCTCTCCCCTCCGTGCCTAAGCCTCCCAAAACTGACTCTTCAACATGCTCAGCCCTTCTGATGCTAGTACCAGGTCCCCAGATTTCCATACTTTGCTTTCCCCTCAAGCTTGAAAATGAGGAAGGGAGCACACCAAGTTGGATGCTGACAACACTGTAGGATGCATGACACAAACTAAAGAACATGTTGCCAATAGATGACCAGCTCTTTCTACAGCACTCTGAAGTCAAATGAGGAACATTAAGAGAATTTTAAATCAGGCTTCACTTACTGGAGCTGTGGACTGGATCGTGAGAGGTGGTTCCAGTGCCTGCATCAGGGCTGGAACCCCCTTGGGGAGCCCTGATTCTCCCAGAACTTGTGAGGAATGCCAGGTGTCACAATGACTCAGAGTATGCATATTAGGAAGGGTTCCAGGTGACTGTACTGTGCCAGGGTTTTCTCAGTCTGTGTGACTATTGACTCTTGAGCTCCAAGTGCCATGGATAGCACCGAGGAACAGTAATGGCTAAGAACTAGCAGACAATCCCATCAACTGTTATCGAGTCAGGACTACAGAGAACCAGGAAGCAAATGGTTAAGGCAATCATTTCTTTGATTTTTTCTCAGGAAGGCAGTTAAATGTGTAACTGACTTATTTCAAGCAATGCTTCAATTAATCCTACTCATCAGGTTCCAACCACCTCTATTCAGTTTGAGCAGCCTGCAAGAAGACCCACAGCATGCAGTTATGGTCTTGAATGACCTAAAATCGCCAAAAGTCTCATTATCTTACTGAAATCTCTGCCCCGGGAAGACCTAAATGGCCATTTTCTAAACATGTGACATGATGTAGTATGTTGTCTTCAGTTCCTGTAGAGATGTCCCAGTGCTGCCCAGTACTCTAGCATCCAAACACCCAAGACTTCTTTGATCTTCTTTTACGCTTCTCCTTTTAAAAAAGCCTTTCAAATCTACCTGGGGAGGCAGTCTTTGGAAATCTATTTCCATGCCTCCTTACTTGTCACAAGTAATGAAAGAGTCCTTTGACAAACTTGGATCTGGTCTATTCTACTCCAAATGGTGAATCTCTTGCATTGGGTGACACAAGAGGAAGTCACCCTCTTATAGAGGATGGAGGCTGTGCCAGTCAGCTCAGAAGGGGCCAGAGACAGGCAGAACTGCCCTTCAGTGTGTAAAGGAGTATCCTGGCAGGCTTAGTATTAACCAAGTCCAGAATGGAGAAGGAAAAACAAGACAAAACAGGATGATGGACATGGAGAGGAGAAAAGGAAAGTGGGGAGCTAAGCCAGGGAGGGCCCTGCCAGGTGGAATGTATGTGCTGGGGACCTCCCACATCTGAAATAAACTCCCAGCAGGACGGAAATGCAGAGAATTATTTTCTCCTTACTATAGCTGATTGTAAAAACATGGATTTCTATTTCCAAAACAGCAAAATAAGTTCCTCTTCCCTTACACTAAAAAAAGATAAAGAAGAAAAAGACAAACTAGTCTGGAGGCCTCCTGCCAACACAGGTTTTTAGTAAGTCCACTAGATTTTTCTGGAAATGGAGCTTGTTTCCTTACCTCTAGTCGTCGGATGATCTCCCGCAGAGGAAGCGCAGACTCCTGCCCTCCTATGAATGTGGTGGTGGGTAGATGGAAGACCTTGTCCAGGTCAGACTCATCTAGGCCGTAGAAGCCTGGAGGGCGAGCAAAGGTGGGCATAGCCAAACAGAGGCCATGGTTTATGGAAAGGGGAAGGAACCCCCCAAGGGAGAGAAAAGAGAAAAATCATAAAAATATCTGATACATATGAAAATAAATATTTTATAGTCAGAAACACAACTTCAGCAACAAATGGAAGCTGAGCTTATTACTCGGTGTCATAGGTAAGTGAAAATAAAATTCATAGTATGCATATTATTAGTCCAGTGCACCAATTATCCATAATTTAGAAAAAAAATGTATTTCAAAGACCCAAAGACACAAATCAATTTTGGTTTGAAAAGACATTGGGTAAGTCAATTAGAAAGCAAATGGAAAAAAGTTAAGGAGAAAATCCAAGTAGAAAATGAGGAACTGAAATAGAATAAGTCATTTGTTTTATATGGTATTGACATAGGTATATGGTGAGTGACAGGCACTGGGGAGATTTAGGAAGTGAGGGGACAGTCACCAAGTTGAGTGGTTTGTTAGAGAGCTTTTGCAGAACAGATGATTAAATGGCTGTCCTTTGATGGTGGACGGTGCTCGTCTAAATAAATATCCACATCTGAACCTATTCTTGAGAAAACACTACAGAAATGAATCTAATTCTCCCTCATTCTATTCCAATACTAACAAACATTTACTGACTGATCAGTAAATTCGCTTACTGACTGCTAATAATTTCTGAAACACTGACTATGTATGCAAAGGAGCCTCTTCATCTGAAAGCATATTTCAAACTGACAGAAACATGACAGAAGGGCTTTTTACTGGGCATTATAAGCCTGGCTATAGAGTGGGAATATATCACAGAGAAGACAAACTTGGAGGAAAACTATCAGCTGACATAGTAGGTTGTGGCTACTGCTTACTCTGAAAGAGTGCATGGCTAAAATGAGGTGAAGGGGCAGTTCATAACCACCAGAGCTTCAACACTTCACACAAACACCCCAAAGCCAAGTGAAAAGTGACACTGAAAACAGGTACTCCATAGTCTCTGATGTTTGACTGCACACAATCAAATACTTTTCCTGTTTCCTGGCCTAATTGAGTGTAAATAAGAGCAACTGTGATACTAACAACCCAGCGGGGACTACTGCAGTAGCCGGCAAACCTAAGTATGTATCCGAATCTCTAGGAAATTTGTAGAAATGCACATTCCAGTTTCCACAAGTGAGTCAACTGGTCAGGAGGCTCCTGTTCAAATAGCTTAGGAGTCACAGCCTTTAATTACCTAATGCTTTAGGGCATTAGATAATTAGTCTTAAAAGCAAATTTTATATTTTTGAAGTTTTATTTTATGAAAACAAAAGCAATCTGGTGTTCTTCCCTCAGGGTGGTGATGGCAGCAGTCATTTAGTTAATCCTGTGCACACTTTCTTGCTGCTACTCTATTAAGATGGGGACATGCCATCATATGGGTCTGGGTAAATCACTTGGCTCTGGTCATTCACAGGGCAGCTCATGGTGTTTAGGGAGAAAGCCACGGTTGTTTTGGGACTATTTCTCCTACATAGTGCAGGAGGATCAGGGAACCAGAATATCCAGAGTGTACGCCCTGTTGGGAATATTTTGACCCTTGAGCTGACCAGTGAAGCACGATCCCCCAGAAGAACCTGGGCTGTGTGAAAAACCCTGGAACTTACTTTGTGGGTCTTCCCTTTGTTGCCCTGAACTGATATTCTTAGGTTGTACTGCTGAACCGCAAAGTCAGTGGCCTGTTTCTGGGTTCTTCAGTCATTTGAGAAATAAAATGTACAGATGTCCTATGAAGGTGGAATAGATGTATTCTTCCCTATGACTCCACTAAGTGCCCATGACTATCCTAGACATCACTTGTGAAACAAACATAATTACGAAAGGTGGAGAAGAGGTGGACCAGTCAGTGAAGTCTGAGAAAAACAGCAGGGAGGTCCCTGTGTTTCCTTTCGTCGTCCATATCCCTTACAGAGCAAAGAACCAGCAACCCAGAAATTTGCACAGGTACAGACAAAAATGTCCAAACAAAAGTTGTTTTCTCTAAGAGATCAGGAGAGGTAGCTTATCAGGAAGAAAACTTTTATACAGTACCTACTCTATCCTACTCAAACATACAGAACAAACTGCAGCACACTCCCCCCCCCCCAACCCCCCTACCAGCCCAAGGGCTATAAAGGATTCCAACCTCTGATCCCAACCCAAGGTTTCAGAGAGGATCCAAAGAGGGAGCCCAAACTTTCATTCCCGCTAAGAGGCAATGCACCAGCCCACTCCCCCACCCCAATGTCAACAGAGACCTCAGGGCACCATCCCCACCTCAGAATAACTAGGTGGGCCCCTCCCGACCAGAGCAGTGTTCAGAGGAAACCTGATGTAACAGATTTAAATGGGCTTTCAAGTCCCATGATACCCTAAATGTCTTGGTTTCAATAAAAAGAGTCACTCATAACAAGAATGATTTTACTAAGCAACTAGAACATGATAAAGACAAAGAGGGAAAATAGGTCTCAGCAAAGATAGAAAGTGCCAGCAAAACAATGAAGGTACAAAGAAGGACCAAATGGAAAGATTTGAAAACTGCTGAATGTACTTACCAAAATTAAAATATAATAGATGAGCTCAATGGCAGAATCAGGGAACAGATCAAAAAACTTGAAGACAGAACAACAGAAATTAGCCAGTCTGAAGAACAGAGAGAACGCAAACTGGGGAAAAAAATTGAAGAGATACCTGGGGAAACATGACAGTACAAGAAAGATTTCACATTTGTGTCAATTAATTTCAGAAGGAGAGGGGAAAAAATATGGCTGAAAATTTCCACAATATAGCAAAAGTCTTAAGACTAAAACTAAAGAAGATGAAGGAATTCAGAGAATAAACACAAAGAAATCCATGCCAAAACATGTCATAATTTGTTACTTTTGAAAATTTAAGACAGATAAAATCTTGAAAGCAGCCATAGTAAAATGACACCTTACTTACATGGAAAACAATTTATGACAGTAGATTTCCCATCAGAAGCCATGAAGGCCAGAAGGAAGTGGTACCATACATTTTAAGAGCCAAAATGAAAGAACTGTCTATTGGAACCCTCTATTTAGTGATAATATCCTTGAAGGGGAGATCAAGACATTCTCAGATGAAGGGAAACAGAGAGAGAAATGCCACCTTAAACGAAGGACTAAGGTAAGTCCTTTAAACAAAAAAGAAAGGATGTTAGAAGAAATCTTAGACATTAAGAAGGAAGAATGAACATGGAAAGCAAAAATATGGGTAAGTAGAACACTTTCTCCTATTGGGTCTTCTCAATTATGTTTGTTGGCTGGAACAAAATTTACAACACTGATGTGGCTCTCAACATACATACAGAAAGTATTTAAGACAATTACAAATGTTGAGAATGAAGGGATATAAAAGAAATTATGGTTTCTACACTTTACCTGAACTAATAAAACAATGACACCAGTAAGTTGTGATATGTTATGTGATTATATAATGTAATACCTAGAAAACCATCAAACCACTAAACATAAGGAAATATTGATGACAATTTATTCTATATAAGTAAAAATGGAATTTTAAAATACATTAAAAACCTCCACAAGAAATCAAGAAGAGGCAGAGAAATGAAAAAGACAAAATACCACTTTTGGGAATCTACCCAAAGGACACAAAAACACTAATCCAAAAGGACACATGCACCCATATGTTCATGGCGGCACTGTTTACAATAGCAAAGGTATGGAAGCAACCCAGATGTCCAAAAATAGATGATTGCATCAAGAAGATGTGGTACATATACAAAATGGAATACTATTCAGCATTCAAAGAAGATAAACACATGCAATTTGCAGCGACATGGATGGAATTAGAGGGGATCATACTCAGCGAAATAAGCCAGAAAGAAAGAGAAAAATATCGAATGGTGTCACTTAACAACAGGACTATAGGGAAATCAAATAGGAGAGAGACACTCAGGGGGGAGGGAAGGAATAAGGGCACAAAATGGAGTAGAAAAGGACACAAGGGACCACGGAGATGGATCACAGGTGAATTGATGTGGGTTACCCAAGGGGAATACAAAATGTAAAAGATATAAATAATAATAAAAAACTTATTTTTTTTGAAAAAAAGACAAAATATGCAGAGTTAACCCCTAATATATCAATAATTCATTAAATACAAATGATTTAAACATATCAGAAACTGGCAGAGCAGATTAAAAGAACAGAACTCAACAATTTGCTTGACTATTAAGAAATCCCCTTCAAATATGATGATACAGGCATATTACAGTAAAGGGACAGAAAAACTGTATCATGTAAACACTAATCAAATAAAAGCAGGAGTGGCTATATAACCAGGTAACATAGACATCAGAGCAAAGAAAATTATACTAGAAACAGTAATAAAAGAAGCAGTATGCTGAGAAGATTTAACAATCTTTAATGTGTGTGCAATGAACAGTCACAAAATAGGAGAACCAAATAGGATGGAAAGGGGAAATAGACTAATCCACAACTACAGCTGGAGACTTCAATACTCTTGTCTCAATAATTAAGAAAGTATACAGAAAACCAGCAAGGATATACAAGGTTATCCTTCTATATCCACCACCTTCTAGATCCACCAACCAACAGGCTCTAATGGGCACATACAGACACTTTACACAACAGCAGCAGAATATACAGTCTTTCCAGTGTACATGGAACACATGCCAAGGCAGATAATAAATTGGGCCATAAAAAAAATCTCAAAAATTTAGCATAATTGAAATCATACTGAGTACATTCCTTGAACATAACAGAATCAAATTAGAACTTAAAAACAAAAAAAAAGGAAAAGGAAAACCTCCAGGTTCTTAAATACTGAACAATATATTGATACTTCTAAAAAAATCTATGGGTAATAGGAAATAGTTAAGGTCAAGCATAATAGTTCAAATATTGAAATGAATGAAAATGAAAATACAGAATATCAAAACTTGTTGGGTAGCTAAAGTAGTTCTGCGTGGGAAATTTAGAGCAGTGAATATACACATTAGAGAAGAAAAGGTTCTACTCAGTAATCTAAGCTCCTACAACAAAAAACTAGAAAGAGGAGGAGAAAACTTTAGAAGGAAAGAATAAAGAGTAGAACTCAATGAAACTGAAAACAGCAAAAGAGAAAAATCAATGAAACAAGGAGCTGGTTCTTTGAAAAGATCAATAACACTGAAAAACCTTTTTTAAAACTTACAAGAAAAAAAGGCACCTATTACCAATATCAGGAATATAAGATGGTATATCTCACTGAAGACTATCAAGAATAAGGGAAAAAAGCATGAACAGCTCTATGTACTACATTTGACAATTTACATGAAACGAACCACCCCTAGAGCAACACAATTATTCACTCAACATGAAATAGATAATTTTAATAACTCTATGACTATGAAGAAACTGAATTCACAAATAAAGATTCTGAGAAGGAAATCTCCAACTCAGATAGGTTTGCGGGAGAATTCTACCAAATACTGAAAGAAGAATTAACACCAAATTCTATACAACCTCTCCCTGAGAACAGGAAAACTTCTCAACTCACTTTACGAAGCTAGAATTACACTGATACTAAGGACAGATGAAGACAGTGCAAAGAAAGAAAATTACAGTCTAATATCCCTCATGAACATCGTTGCAAAAAATATAGAAATACAGAAATATAAAGATTTAAGTACCATTGCCAGACCAGGCATGTACCAGTATGCAAGCTTGGTTCAACATCTGAAAATCGATGTAACCCACTGTACAATCAGATTGAAGGAGAAAAACCATACAATCATATCAACAGATGAAGGAAAAGTATGGGGCAAAATTTAACACTGACTGACAATAAAAACTATCACAAAAACAGGAATAGATGAACTTCCTCAATTTGATAAAGAGAACCTATAAAAAAATCTACAGCTAATATATTTAATGGTGGAAAGATTGACTGTTTTCTTCCTAAGATCAAGAACCAGGCAAGCATGTACATTTTCAGCACTCTTATTCCACAAAGTACAGGAGGGTAGGTTTTAATCATGACAATAAAAGCAAAAGAAGAAATAAATGTTTTTACTTTCAGATGTTGATACAAAAAATCCTTAGGAATTTACAAAAAATAGTCTTAGAGTAAGTGAGCTCATTAATTTCACAAAAGACAACAAACACAAAAATAACTATTTCTAGATGTTAGCAATGAATAGGAAAATTAAAAAGAAAAATACGTACATGTAAATTAAAAATATGTACAGAACTCATGCTAACACTACAAAAAACTAATGCAAAAATCAAAGAAGATTTAAGTAAATGAAAAGACATACTATGATCATGGGTTGGAAGGTAATATAGTAAAGACGTCAGTTCTCCCTAAATTGATCTTCAGGTTTAATATAATTCTCATCAACAGGTCAGCAAAGTATTTAATAAACATTCACCAGATTATTCTAAAATTTACATGGAAAGAAAAAAGCCCTAGAATAGTGAAGACTATTCTGAAAATGGAAAATAAAGTTCAGCAGCTATAGAATTCAGACATTGTAGAAATGGAGGAACAGACACACAGATCAAATAAAAAGAACAGCATTCAGGAAATGACCTACATGAGTAAGTCTAACTGATTTATGACAAAAGTACAAAAAACAATTCAATGAAGAAAAGACAAATGTTTCAGTTAATGAGGGGAGAACTGGACATAACAGGCCAAAATAAAGGTTCCTTGATCTGGACTTCATTTCTTTTGAAGAACTGAAAATGAATGATAGGTTTAAGTATAAAATACAAAACTAGAAAACATTTAGAAAGATATGTAGAGAAAATATTTGAGCTCTAAAGATAAGAACTCTAGAAAGTTCTTAAAACTTGACACCAACAGCATGATGACCTCTAAAAAGAAAAATGGGTAAGATGAACTTCATCAAAATGCAAAACTTTTGTTCTACAAGAGATCCTACTAGCTGAAGAATGTACTTAACTCAAATGTCCTTCAGTGAATGAATGATAAAAACAACTGTAGTATACCCAAGTCAAAGACTACTACTCAGCAATAAGAAGGAACAATTTATAACCAACCCAGATGAAATTCTAGATCACCATGCTGATTGAAAAATGCCAATTCCAAAAGGTTACATACTGTGATTCCATTTGTATAAAATTCTTGAAATGAAACTTCTATGAATGAAGAAGAGAATACTGGTTGCCAGGGGTTAAACACAAGGTGGAATGGAGGGGAGCAGATGTGGCTATAAAGGGTAGCAGGAAGGGTTCTTGTGGCAATGGAGCCATCTGTACTTTGTCCATTGTTGGTGTCAATAATCTGGTGTGATGTAATATGGTTTACAAGATATTATCTGTTTTTTTTTAACAACTGCTTATCAAGGTACAATTATCTTAAAAAAGTTAATTCAAAACTACAGTACCACAGGTATACGTAAGATGGAAGAAAAAGAGAACTTCTTAAAGAAGCCTGGTGTGGAAGGAAGATTGGTCACTGGGGTAAATGACAATAGGCAGATGACCCCAGCACTTCAACTCTGGATTCCTCAAATGTATCTTGCCTAGAACCCTGGGCCATTAAAGATTTCCAATAAGTTTTTATTAATATTTTAGCAGTCTATCAAACATGGGAAGATCACTGTCAAAAATGCCCAGGAAGTAGAATCTGAAAGAATCCAGAGTCCAGTCAAAGGCACAGTGTAGATGTAGAGAGGATGTGGCAACATGCAAAATGTAGTGTGGCCTTAGGTCCCTGCTGGTTATAGCAGGAGCCCGAGACATACTGAAGATGGGAGCAAAGCAATGGGAGGCACACTTGAGTGAAGATGCCCTTAAGAACACAGAATGGACAGAAAGAAAAGTGACATGATAAATATAGCTCTATTGTTGATTCATAACTAAATGACAGAGAAACATTTCAAAACAATAAACTTCGAAACACTTGACAGAAGTTGTATCAACTTTCCCAAAATTGCATGCTAGGAAAAGTTGCCCATTGTATTCAAATGAAGTCCTCAGCTGCAGAAAGGTGAAGGCTTGTTATTTTCATACCTCCTACTGTTAGCATTCGAAGTCGTTCCTTGAAAACTGCAAGATCTGAGAGGCAGAGTGGGGTAGCATGAGTGAGCGCAGAAGGAAAAAGACAGGTGAGAGTTAGTTTAAAAAAAAAAAAAACCACAAAAACAAAACCAACACCAAACACCCAAACTATACAATTACTGGTCACGGGTGCCACAGACAACATCACACAGACACACACACGCCAAAGGAAAGGAAGGAGGGTATGTCATCTTAGTAACATGGACACTGTTCCTAAACAGCTGGAATAAGGTGAATGTAAGGGAGGGAGCTGCTTCCCCACATTTGGAAGCCAGTGGGTGGCAGCGATTGAGACTTTCATTCCCTATAGAGGCTGACAGATCTCTCCTGAGGAGTCAAATCCACCCAATCTAGACTACTTTGGGATGTAAACACCAGGGAAAGAAAATGAGAAAGCTTAATTTTTAGTGTACCATTCCTACCAACAGGAACTTTAGGCAGTCGAACTAGATTCCAAACCTCAAGATTCTGACAGATTCTAAAGAACAGGAGGAGTTCTCCCCTAAGGGCAGAACTAGGACAGAAGAGCTGAGTTGCTGAGAACACAGTGTAGCTGAGAGCTGCACATTCAGCTGTGCACTGTCCTTTGCCTGAAAGCTCTGCAGAGTATTTGCCACACCTAGCCGCGTTCCTGGCCACTGCTGATTATCTGGATACAGACAACACCTTCTTCTCACCCTGGTCACTGAGTGGATGTGTTACAGGGCAGGGAGAGGGGCACCCTAGAACCCCAAACCTGCCAATTCTAAATAGGTTCTGCTATCTGCCGCATCAGGACAAAACATGTAAGACCTTAAGTGGAAAAGAAACTTTAATACAATTAGGGTGATAATACAGAAAAGACAAAGAATATAGTTTCTAAACTAAGCACTCAAAGTTACCCATCACCTCGTGGGCAAAAGTCCACACAAATGAGATTGGCCCGAGGCAAGGCCTGAAAGCCTGCCGCAAGTCTAAAACACCTTTCGGCAGGGACCCACAGAAAAGGGTCAGAAGCAGTCAGACAAGACTGTGAAGAAAAGGGCCTCCCTGCTGGCGCAATGGGTTATGCGCGGCACTATGAAGCTATCCAGAGCCACTGCAGCATGAGTTCAATACCCGGCCAGGGAACTTCCCACACATGGCACAGCAGACCTCTCCTGCTTCGCCTGCTGCTTCCCTCAGCAGTGTACTTCAGTTGACCTGCCTGTTCTGCTCCCTACTCTGTCTCTGGTAAATCCTCTCACCACCCCACACTCTGGCCTACACCCCAGCTTGTATGCATAAATAAATAAATCTTTAAAAAAAAAAACAAGACTGTGAGGAAAAGAGCAAAATCAAAATCAAGATCCACGTTGCCAACATTAACCTCCCCACAGGTCTCTCACGCCACATCTGTTTCAAACAGTCCAGGCAGGTACAGCTTCTTTCCATGTCTCTCTGCTCCTTGGGCCTCTTCTGGCTCTCCATCCTCCTTCCTTTCTTCTCTCTCCTCTCTCTCTTTCTCCTTCTCTCTTCTCCAGCTTCTGATCTCTCCTACTCAGCTCCACCCTCCCTTGGGTGAGGCAGGGGACCTGGGACACTCCCCTTTCCTGAGGACCACCCTCTTACAGGTGGCTGGCTCACAGTGACAGGCTCACAAGAAATGGTAGATGGTCAGAGCAGTGTCCCTGGTACTGGGGTTGCTCTCTGCCGCCGGAGTGCAGAGAAAGCCATGCCTACACTTGTGAGAAAGTTGAAGGCAACTGACTCTGAGAAGATATGCTCCAAGAGGCTCAGTGGTTGGGTAAAGCTCCCTTCCTTTACAACAACAGCACTCACCAAAGATTTCAGAGCCCGTGGCTCTTAAGACAACAGAACATGCGAATTCTGCACATCAGCATGAATGCTTTGCTTAAGGAATAATGAAGAATTCCCATTTTTCTACTTCAGTCCTCAAAAATCAAGACACAGGACTATGTCAGGCAGCCATCTTTGTTGTCTGTTGTCCCTCCCCTCACACCAAGAGAACTGCAAAGGCTTAAAAATCTAAAAATTAAAAGATTTAAAGACAATATGATAAAATGTTTATATTTGTTCTCTCTGGATACTGGATATGTGGATGCTTTTATTTTTATCTGTACTTTTCTGTGTTTCTAAAATAAATACAAACAAAAGATACAGACCAAAGAAAAAGACAGTGAAAAGAAGATGGAAGATGTTCTGCATGTCATTCACAGAAAGTATGTGTGTGACTTAAACATTTCAGAAAATTCTTCATGAGAACAGAATGCTCTCCTGCAGAGACTAACAGCTGCTAAGGATTTGGCTCTGGAACTTCCAAGGGAAGCACTGCTGGCTCAAAGCAGGAAGATGACACCAGGGCCCAGGTGTGACCCAGTCTGCCAGGTTTTGGGCTTCCAGAAGGGAGAACAGAGTCCAGGATTCAGGTAATTCCTGTCTTATCCCCTCCTGCGGGGGCTGCGCCTCAGTGTGGGCTGCCTTCCCAAGTCACCTACAAAACCTGCCCCAACTCTTTGCTCATCTGGTGTACCACCTGCCATGCACACCGGACAACGTATGTTAGAAGAATTGCTCTCGATCACTCTGAATTATGGAAGCTGCTTAAAAACCAACTCTATTTTCAGCTTAACCTTTTCAGTCATCAAGGGAACAAATCTCAACTAGGAAAACCTAAAGGGTTCTAAGAGGTCAGGAGGAAGGATGGGGAGACTTTACCTCCTGCTCTGCTGGGAATAAACTTACATTTAAGTCAATCAAGTCATAACTTTGGGCTTCTGAACCGATTCGAAACTCTAACTGAAGTTCATTTCCTAAGACTGAGATTTGCAAACAAAACAATCTCATGTTTTCTTCCCTTTTTATTGACAGAATTCATGTTTTGAGTTAATTATGCTTCAATCTCACATAAGTCTCACATGAAAAGATCTCAAATTATTTTATCAGCGTGAGAAGTTATACTACAGAGTTTATACGAAAACCATAGACAGTGGCATTTCAACAATGGAATCTAAATACTACACTTGAAAGAGAAGAGAAACTGAGGGCAGGAGTTGATGGGGATTTTCTCTAAGTTCCCACGCCAGTCAAGGGCAGCTCTCTGCTCAGGCTAGAAACCAACTGTTAAGCCCCCTCCCCCCACCAAAGGAAGTGCTGGATGCCAGCAGAGGATAATAGACGGGGTTCAATTCAGTCAACCTGACTCTAACGAAGATACAACAAGCCCACAGGACCCACTGTGTCAAGAGTCACGTCCTGACCCTTCTCAGGACCAATCAGGAAAAGTCTTGCTAGGAAAGCTGGTCCTGCCTGGAGAGCTCCCTCCAGCTTTACCAGGGACACAGGTAGAATGGGTGCCCAGGTATCTCACATTGGACTGTTCAACTCTTGTCCTCAGGACATGGGGTTGACAGCATAATTCAGCACACACTAAGATGAGCTTCTGAGGCCCACTTGGAACTTGGTCCTTTCATAGCCCACACCTACTGGAGAAATGGCTCTAACTCTAACCTGGCATTCTGGGGCTGTCCAGGAGCCCTGCATGCTGCCATGGCAGAAAAGAGCTCTTCTGCTCGCCTTGCTCACCTCCCCCTTTACTTTAGGTCCACGAGAATTTGAGACATGAGGACACTAGAGTAGGGATCATGGGTCAGCATTTCCCAACCTTCTTAATACTGGCCAAAAAGGTCAAGAACTCAGCAGAAACTATTTCATATACTTCACTTTATAAACAATTATGAGCAATGTAAGCCCTGCTTGCGCACAGACCAGTGCTGGCTGCCCTTGGGGATGGTCTGCCCATTATGTTGGGGGGCTTCCTGCTGCCCATCTCATAGTTAAACCTTCCCACAGCACCCCTCAACCCTCATGTTTTTCAAAAACAGCAGAACGTGCTTTTAAATCTGTGGGTGTGCAGTGTTGAGTCTCAGTTTCCCCCATAAGAGAATGGAGAAATTGTGCCTATATCCACAGGCAGGAAACAAGGGGAGCTCAGAGGAGCCTGGAGAAGAACACTGTGTGACACAGGACACCACACAGGGCAGTATGTACCCCAGATCTACCCCTGTTTAGGCACGTTCCTGAACCACAGCTACTACTCAGGTAGCCCAGTCTTCACTACCAACTCTTGTGTGACAGAGGCTACTGATTAAATCTCTGCTTCTGAATTCATCTCATACCAGAGAGTCTGGCAGTTCCTCATCTCAAAAGATTATCAATCATTACAGAGTGGTTCACAGTTGGCTGAAGCTTAGTAAGCTCCAGGCATTATTGCAGGAGTTTGTTTAATTTAGAAACAACCTTATAGATAAGGAGACAGACATGAAGGTATGGAGAGGCAGCACTTGGCAGAGCCTGGAATCCAGGCTGGAGAGCCAACTCTGAGGTTCAAATGAAATAAGCGGCATGGAAGTACTCTAGAAACTTCAGTGTCTATCTACAGAGTAGCTGAGTTGGACCTGTTGTTCTTTGAAGACCTACATAAGTCAAGAGTGAGAAAATTCAAGACTAACTTTCCTATAGATTTAAATACATAATGAGCTTACACTACTTCCATTTTTTTGCACCTAAACAAACGATTATGACTTTTACGGCACTACTTCAAGTTCTTGGGATGAAAACCTAACTTTTCCTGCAAAGAGGGCCTATTCCCAACTTTCCCTTGGTGGTTCTGAGGGGCTCCAGTCTGGGGACACAAAAACCTCTGGCTCCAATGAGCTTAGGGGGCTCTGGGCTGCCTCTGCATGGGCTCCGGGTTCATGACGTCCTTGGCCACCTCACCTGCACTGTGTTGATGCTGAACCTAGAATCCCATGTTGCAGACAAGCACGACATTCAGGGACACTATTCCAGAGGCAAGGCCCCGATGCCGTAGAAATGCAGAGATCCTATATCCGTCACTGACAAGTGCTGTAAATTCAGGAGCTAGGTGGTGTTGCTTGGCCTGGTTTCTCACCCTTCAAGGAGCAGCTGGGTAGGCGTTGCCTGGGGGACTCTGAGGAAACCTCAGCATCTGCCTGTCAGCTCTGGGTCTCCTGCTAACCTGACCAGTCTTAAGTGGTACAGAAGAGAGTATTAGGTTCACCAGGCAGTTCTAATGAGAGTTGAGAACCATAGAGAAAGGTATGTTTTGATCCTGAGAAACTGCCAACCTGGGATACTACTGAAGAGGGGGGCTGAGGAGATGCTGTTTCGGGCACCCTGAGCTCCGTACACCTTTCTAGCATGTTTTGCCACGTATGAAACACTAGCCTCCATAGCTCAGCCCCTGACTGGCTCAGTAGTTGGGGCCGCTCTTTGACAGTCCCAGTTTGCTGGCCTCTCAAGTAGGGAGCTATGCCTGGCCCGAAGCCTAGAGGCTTGAGAATAAGTGAGGAAGGGTTGTGTCAGGTCTGGATGGTGCAAGGGGCTAAGTGGTGAGGAGTGCCCTACAAGTGCGAAGCCCGCTTCTTGGGATCAAAGTGGTCACCACTGACTAGTGCCTCACCCCCATGCCATAACTTGATAATGCTTATATAGGCATTTGGGCACTGCAGAGTGTTAACAGACCATTATTCAGAGGAGGCTAATAATTGTCCCTCCCAAAGAGCAGTGTTAGGCAGGTAGGTAATCATCAGTTTTATTAGCATGCATAGTGTTTCTTGTAAAAACCTGGCCATTTCAAAATTAGTCATGTCATCATTTCTTTAGCACAGGTTAGCAGCACGGTGACTTAGAGCAGATGAACTTGAGAAAGCAACTGCAAGTGTGAGCCCAGCCATGGCCCTGTGCTCCTGCCAGCAGAGGAGGGGGCAGTGGATGTGACAACTGCCTCACTGATGCCTCCCTGCTCACAGTGGGGACGCCTTCCAAAGTTTCCTCAGTGTGATCACCGGCATTTAGAATTGAGACATCCAAACTGCACAACTTACTCTGGATTTCACCCTGGTCCACGGCAGACCACACTGTGCTTCGGAGCAGGCAGTGTGTGGCAACACTACTGAGCAAGGCCTTCTCTGGGCAGAAGGCAGCACTGCACTGAGATTTGGAAACACAAGCCAAAGAGCTGGTGGTCTCTGGAATATCTTCTGACCCACCTGGGGCATCTTTTTTCCCTGTGTCGCAAACCTTTCCTGCCCCCAATTTTACTTTCCAATTTTGAGACTTAACACAATTGAACTCATACAATCTGGCTGAAAAACTGAGATAAAATTAACTTGCCCAAAACACACTAAGGCTGTGTTACCGATAAATTTCAAGTGATCAGAACGAAGGAAACTTAAGAGTCTTTCCCTTCTTTCTGTGGACATCCTGGCTGTCACAAGCTGTGACACAGAGGAGCTCAAGCAGCGCAGTGCCGACTGCTCTCAGACCCTCACCAAGTTTGTCTGTGGATGAGATAATGTCAGCGGGCACGGAGGAGTCCAGATCAGCATCCAAAATTCCCAGGGGGTCCAGCTGTGCTACATGGTGCCCTCGTATCTACGAATGGGCCAACGGTGGGGAGGGAAGGACACACACAAAAGGACAGGAGAAAAAAAAGAGGGAAGGGGTAAAAAAAAGTAAAATTACATTAAAATTATCATTTACAGATTAATTCTCACCCACGTTTGAAGAAACAGTTACTGGAGCATCATCAAAATTTACACAACTAATTCCGAGAGGATCAAGTTTTGCAATGTGGTGACCCCTGACCTGGAAGCAATAACACAAGCAAATCGTTAAGCAAGGCTATGGGGTGGGGGGGGAATAAAAGTTACACTTGGTTAGCCCTTTCCCTGAGAACAGCAATGAACCCAAATAACAAAAATACTTAAAAAAAAAAAGCCTTAGAATAGTTTATTTTAAAAGAATTATTGTAGATAAATGCACTTTTATTAAAAAAAGAAGAAGAATAAACTCATAATAGAAGAATAAACACATGATAAATGTGACTGTCTAAAAGAGTCATTTCTTGGGATCATTACACATTTTTCCTGGATTAACAGAAATGGAATGTGCTGGGGAGTCTCACGCTAGTGTGAGGCCTACTCAGCTTGGAACAAAGAAATGTTACCAAGGAAGAAGGGAAAGTGAGGGGCTGGTGGGAAGGGGTAAAGGGGGAGATGTGGCTGCTGAGTAGGTTGGGCACAGTGGTTAGAAAAAAACAGTCACAACAGAGACTTCAGCATCTGAGCTGAACTGTTTAAAAAACAAAAGGAGAAAGAAAGCCTGTTCCGTTTTTAAGTTACTTTAGGTCTTGGAAATTTCACCCCAAATTTCTTGCCAGCAAGTTAAGAAGGGGAATAGATGCTGAGAAGTCACTGAGATTAGCTGAAGCCATCACCGGGCTAAATGAGGACGGCTGATATAGTCAACACATTGCCTGTGCCTCCTTCTTCGGGCTATCCCCTGTGGACAGCACTTTAGAGTGCATCTTCTTTCGTGTGACCTGGGGTGAGAGCCTTACTTGTCAGACTCCAGGCAGGACGGCTTCTGTCTTAACTTGTACTACCTTGTCCTGAAACCAGAGGGAAACACCCACACAATCTTCTCCAGGAAATAGGAACCAGAGGGTTGGAGAGAAAGAACTCCCCTTGCCACATTGCAGCAATGCAGGAAGAGGTAGGCATCAGGGGAGTTCCCAGAGGCTCCCAGAAGGAACACCCTAGGGTGCTTTTCTCCTCCTCAGAACTACAGAGACTAGGTTTTAAGGTCTTAATCTGGGCTCTTTCTTCCCCATGTCAGGATGTCCTGAAAGAGGCTCTTGGGCTCTGAGAAAGGTCAGAGACCTTCCCCGTGAGAAGATCAATGAACCCAAATAACATTCTGCCTGACCCTCCTCTGATGGGGCCAATCACTCCAAAATCATCTGCTTTTGGAGATCTCCCCTGCCTCTTGCTACTTTCTTTAGACTTAGCTTCCCTGTCATCTGCTGCTCCTTGTTTACAGAGATTCTGTTTCTGTCCCAAATGCTACAGGTTTATTTTCTCTCATAGTATTTGGGTGTGAGGAGGACAGCACCTCCTGGAGGAGCATGCCCCTCTCAGACATGCTCACCCTGGTGATTGGCATGTCCCCCTCCCTCCATGCCTAGGCCGTGACTGGGTTTTCCTGTCCACAAATCTTTCTTGCCAGCTAATGGAAAGAAATAAGAAGTTATTTATTTCAGGCATTAAAGGTGGCAGAGATTGCTCAGAGTGAGAGCACCTATATTTGTTGGGGGTGAAAGTTAAATGACAGGATTCACTTGGGAGGGTGGTAGAGGCTGCCTTACCTGGTAGGCCCTGATGAGAGACTGCACTGCCAGGTGATCCTCCACCAGCTTATCCACGTTGGGCTGGGCATCCACAAGTGGCTGTGCTCGGGCTACAGCAGACAGGGTACGTGGGCTCAAGGGGAGTGGGCTCTGGTAGGCGGTGCCCGGGGGTGCTCCAGCATTGGTGTTTCGGAAGAAAATGTCCCATGACTGAAGACAAAGAAGGAACACGTTGAGCTATTCCACTGCTCATCGAAGGTCTAGGATTCATTTTTAGCCAAAAGGAGAACTTTTGTTGGCAGGCAAGTCACATCGTGGTTATTACCTACCAATAAGCCAGTTGAGTAAACTTCTTCCTGCTCTGGACAGTCCACTTCCCTATCTACCCTCAAAGGGTGGATCTCTTTCAGAGGTTAGGCCCTTGCTTTCATTATTCCCCCAGAATAAGCCTTCTAAACCCCAAGTCCCTGACACAGATGCCCTGTGTCCGCCCTTCCATTAAAACCCTCAAGGCTCAAGATCACACAGTGCTGTCCTTAAACATGCTGTTAACAGCACAGGAGGCAGGTGTCTGGAGGCCTTTCCACCCGACTTTTCCCAGCCAGCTACCTGCAAGGCTGTCTGTAAGTCTGCAGCAGAGCCGGATCCTCAAACTCTGATGCAACCACCTGAGGGGTACTAAGCAGATTCAGGGTGTCTCTGAAGAATCCAGACACTCAAGTTGTTTTTGAGGGCCCAGGGGCAGTTGTTCATGCTCTTACTCTAGGATGCAAGACTGACATCTGTCCTTTGAGTAGGAGGCCCAGGGTTCGTATCTGTGAAGCCTGAAGCAGTCTCTCACAGACTTGAGACAAGTCTTGCCTGTACTTCAGGAAGGGTCACTCAGAAGCTAAGGGTTCAGGGCATAGGATCGGAGA
Source organism: Scalopus aquaticus (assembly GCA_004024925.1). NCBI lineage: Eukaryota > Metazoa > Chordata > Mammalia > Eulipotyphla > Talpidae > Scalopus > Scalopus aquaticus. The sequence goes on along the minus strand of PVIJ01002737.1, from coordinate 119,483 downwards.
CAGACATTCACAACTCTGTGAGCCTAGTGAGTTCCCTAACTCTCTGGGCTCAGTCTTCTCACCTGGAAGATGAGGACAACAATCTATATTATATTTTTATAACAACTCAATAAATAGCTAAAGGCATTCAGGACACAATCTAGTGGGCAGGGAAGAACTTAATAAGAGTCAGACATTTCTCTGTTTTAATTTCCTTTGTGCTAATGTGAACTCTCTTTTTCCCCCGTTTTTGGTTATTTCATGCTCAAATGATTCAATTATAATTTGTATGGATACACTGCTTTAAGTTTATTCATCTCATACAAGATACGAGTTTAAAAAAACAAATATTTCAGAGGTCAGAGAAGCTAAGTCAAAATCCTTAGGGGGGAAAAAAAACCCCAAATATTAAAACCCAGAAAGTTTAGAACTATTAAAACACTGTCTTCTCTGTCATACATTTTCTAGTTTCTAAGATCCTTCATTTAACAAGGCTCTGACTGGATCTTGAAAAGTCTGGAGAGAATTTCACTAGATTTCTAGGTTCGCCTTCCAAGAAAGTATTTCCAAGATGCTATACAGATGTGTTCCTCATCTGGGACTTGGGAAGAAACTTAACGGTCTATTCATACTTCACAGAAGCCATGAGTATGACCTAGTTTTTCAGACAGGTTCTTTTAAATGCAGGGTGTGGGTGTACCCGATCGGCGCAGTTCCCACAAGAATGTTGTTGCAAAATGCTGCCAATGCTCAAACTAGAAAACTCACAAGGGCAGGCCTGGCACATCTGTCTCACACAGGGCAGACTGACCTCTCATGAAGACTGTTTCTAAGGGAAGCTTTGTGAAATATGTAAAGCCTTCTATAATAAGAACATATTTCTTTTATATTCAGAAAATTAATTTTAAAAAAATCAGACTATTAGGTGGGTGATTATATGACATGCATATATAACTAAATGACTAAAAAACAGTTTACACTTCATGTTACTCATACCTCAATATACCACCTTACACCAGCAAGAATGGCAAGTATGAAAAAAATAGGGAACAACAATTGTTGGCGAGGGTGTGGAGAAAAAGGAGCCCTCCTACACTGCTGGTGGGAATGCAAACTGGTCCAACCACTATGGAAAGCTGTATGGCGGTTCCTCAAATTGCTAAAAATGGAGCTTCCAAACGACCCTGTAATACCACTTCTGGGAATCAACCCAAAGGACACAAAAACATTAACCCAAAAAGATACATGCACCCTTTGTTTATTGCAGCATTGTTCACAATAGCTGATATGGAAGCAACCCAGATGTCCAAAAATAGATGACTGGATCAAGAAGATGTGGTACATATACAAAATGGAATACTATTCAGCATTCAAAGAAGATAAACACATGCAATTTGCAGCAACATGGATGGAGCTAGAAGGGATCATGCTCAGCAAAATAAGCCAGAAAGAAAGAGAAAAATAGCGAATGATTTCACTTATAGCAGGAATATAGGAGAATCAAATAAGAAAGACACTCATCAAGGGAGGGGGAGGAAAGGGCTCAAAATGGGGGAGAAAAGAGCACAAGGGACTATGGTGATGGTTCACAGGTGAATTGGTGGTGGGGAATACACAATAATGTAAAAGATGAATAATAATAAAAAATGCTACATATATATATATATAAAGAATGTAAATCTCTTTAAAAAATTATACCTCAATAACAATTTTTAAATGTTTTACTACATCAATTCAAGATTTTACCTTTCTCATTAATTTTCAGTGTGTCAGCTGATAGCAGAAGAGAGATTTGGGGTTCTCTTCTGATATTGGCCATAAAACAGACTGTAAAGCATGTTTTACCATGTTACCTGACATCTGGAGCATTCTGTTACACCAGAACCCCCAAGACCTTAGGAAACCCCAAGACCATCCTCCCAATCGTCTTCCACTGACACTAAACCCTCCTCTAACAGGGGTAAAAGCCAGCATTTCCACCAGAGAAGCTATGGCATTACTCTTAGGAAAGGAGAGGAAAGGAGGAAAGGAGAGGGCGTCTTGGACTAACTCACTCACCCGGTTCCTTACAAAGCCACAAGGAGCTGACACACCAGACACTCCCAAACCCCCACGCACATGGAGCTGACACAGCAGGTGCAAGTGAGCTCCCCTCACATTCTGGGAATGGCTCTAGCATAGGGCTCTCTGTGACCTCTGTCTAGGCCTCCCATGGGCCTAGCCTCACAGTAGTCCCTCTAATGCAGCAGCGGATGCAGCAGGAGTCTGCCAAACCTGGCACTGCAAGATGCTCTTGCCAATTAAAACCTACCCAAGTTTCATTTTACCCCAAACCTGCTCCAATGCTGATAGCTCTCTACCTTCACCTGTGTCATTACCAAGAACCACTCTGGACACATATCCTAGGGTTGTGACAAGATTAAAGGGTATGATCCTGAAACCAAGTAGCTGCTGGAGAGCAGCACACAGACCCAAACTTCCTTCAATTCTAAAGCAGACGGCCTGTCTTCTTTCCCACAGAACACACAAAATTGTTCAGAAACAGTGGCAGATGCCCAACAGCAAGACCTTGGGTAGAGGATCCTCCTGGTTGTACACCCTCATTCTGATGGGAACCAGGTGCCTACGGATCCAAGCCAAAAGATATTGCAAAAATCACAAGTTCACCTCTTTTTTTGGAAAACCAGCTTTGACTAATAAAAATAGTAACAAGAGCAGTACTGGCAACAACAGAGATACAGATACTCAGAGGCCTTGGCACACCAACCACATCCTGCTGTGCAGAGGCTCAGGCAGGCAGGATGGATATAGCAGTCACAAGCAGGGGTACTTATCAGATTAAATAAGAGAGTAAGCTTAAGTGAATAAGGAGCAGGCAACACTTACACAAACACAGCTCTTATCCTGGCCGACCCCTGTCAAAGCATGGGACAATAAAATGAAAGGAATTTCTGGGCTGAAGCCCAGAAGCTGGGGTTTGATCAGAGGCAATCCCAAAGGCACAAGTTGGGAGCAAAAGGCTGCAGGGCCCCCCCTGTCATTGGCATGAGAGAGAGAGGGCGATCACCAGCCTTGGACCTTATATTTTACCAGGATAAAACTCCAGGTGATTTTCAATTGGCAAGTGCACAGAAATTCTACTGCCGGAGGCGGTGAGAAAAAACTGGTTTATACTGGTACTGCAGATCTGGGAACAAACTGAAAGACTATGCCAGAACGCACCTACTGCCTTTTCTGTGATTTAACCTCCGCCCACCCCCCTCCAAATCACCACTTTGCTTTCCTGAACTTCAGTCAGTCCCTGCCTCCCATGTCCTAGGCCAAGATGGGTACCCGAATTCAGGCGAACCCTGTCCAGCCTTCAGAATAGGAGCCACCCCAACAACAGCAAGCCCCCTTCCACCACGGGTGGCAAGACTGTCACACTTGGGTGACAAAGTTTCAAGCTACACCTTTCCTCACTCAGGTCCCTTGAGATGTGGCCTGCCGAGCTCTAGCTCTCCAATGGATGGCTTCCCCGAGAGCCCCGAGAGCAGCACTTTCGCTGCTACTCCCTGCCTCACCCCAACACCTGCACAGCCCTCTCTGTCCTGCACTTGCCCTCTATGTTCTCTTTTCACATGCTGGCCCATGTTATCTTTAATGTTTGGCCTTGAGAGGGCTTCTCCTTTTGATAATGTGTATAAGACGATATACACATTTCAACCTGAGGTTTTGGCTACTTTTGTGTTTACTGCTGCTGGATCTGGTTCTCTCCCCCAACAGTTACTTTCCCTGCTACCAGAACAGTGTCTGCAATCCTGCGGTAGGATCAGGTCAGCATGAGACTAAACGTGACCGATCAGTAGCCAGCCAGGGGCGCCCCTTCCCCAATTAAGAGAATACCTCAAGGAGAGACAAAACTGGGAAGCTGGGACAGGAGGTGTGTGCCCAGGGAACAAGACCTGGGCCAGCCCCGTAGGCTAATGGGGAAGAGGGTGGCATATGGAAGGAGGGCAACTGCCCATGAGCAGGTTTAAAGTGATCAACATGTTACTGCTTACTTAAATCAAAACACAATAGATTCCAAGTGTAGATAATTATAACACCTGATTGAAACAAAATGAGATTTTTACTTGTATTATTAGATAATTAAAAGCATTTAACTGTAGTATGTGAAGATTTGTTTTCACTCTTATGCTCCCTCCCACCCACACCAACTTTCCTGTCTTCTCAGTAACCAGGACTGACTTTCCTTGAATTATCAGAGCTTTCCTCCACAATGAGAGGAAACACTTTAAAGGTGGCAAACATCCCCTCCCTTTCCTCTATGATGTCCTTGAGAAGCTAATCAGTGCTTTGTACATAGTGGGTCTTCAACATACCTGCTGAGTCAAATTCAGAGAGGTTCAGACGCCCTCACAGGGCAAACGGCCTGTGTGGTGTTGTGCCAGGCATTGTGCAGGTCCAGTGTCAGGCACATTGCAGGCGTGATTACAGAGGCGGGATGTCAGTGTGGTGCTAAGTGTGGTGTCTAGTCCAGAGTCCAGAAGCTCCACCTTATCAGAACAGGTGCTGACCTTGCAGTGTGGCATTGCCAATTTCCATGAAACACGGCCTCTTCACACATGGGTGTGAGCAGTTCAGTGTGAGCAGTACAGTGAGGCAAGTCAACTTTGCTCTATTTATTATCAGCTAATTATTTATCTTAAGAGTCACATTCCTGGTTGTGAAGGTCACAATAGTGACTATTCACGGAGGTTCACAATAGAGACTATTCACAGAGGGTTTCAACTTCAGAGTGGTGGGCAAACACACCACTTGCATTCTTTATCTATCTTAAAGGCACCAGTGTGTGTCGGATGCACCCGACAGTGCAGTGTGAGATCAAACTGTACCAGGAACATGGCCAACTCCATCACAGCAGGTGGACCTGCCTGTCATAGTCTCACAGGGTTGGGAAGCCCCAACTCTGCCTCTGACAGACTGGCAAGGGTTAAGGGAAGTTACTTCAGCTGGATTTCTTTTGTATAAAAGCAGGGCATACAGACTGTTGTATTGTAGCCTACTGAAGAAGACATCTGTTTTTGCATTGCCTTTTTCACCTTCAAAATCAACTTTAGGTATACCTGTTTAAGAAGCTGATGATCAAAGCTTAACCCTGGGGTTACTAATTCTTATTCTAGTTGCCAAATTCTGTAACTCTGGGTTCTGTGCTGACTTCACCATTTATTCTTGTCCAAAGTCTCCCTCAGAGGGCACTCCTGTGGCCACCCTGCTATCTTCACTTTAGCTGTGGAACAAGCCCCACCCACTCACCCACAATATGCACCCTTATCTATGACATGAGGTCAACTGATGTTCCGGTGTGGGTCTCCTGCTCAGGACCCTGAAGTAAACTGCTGAGGAAGTAGGTGGGACAGCCTCTGGTTTCTCTTTAATAGGTCCAAACCCCATGCTCAAAGGCCATCACATAATTGATAAACTAATGACTGCTGGTTGGGCATCAGAACCCAGCTTGTCACAGATAATCACATTACTCGTTCTGTTACTAACTACCACAAACACGAACTTCACAATAAGTGATCAAGAACAACTGATGTATGGTCATTCTGAAATAAGGGTTTTATGGTAACTGGTTTTAGCCAGTTCATACTAATTCAGTGAAGTGGGCAGGTAGTAGCTCCCCAAGTACTCTGGTGCCCTGAAGGGAGTCACTGCTGCTTTGGGGCAGCACATCTCCCCCAGTCACCCTGCACAGGGGTTCTTCCCCTTAGAAAGTGCACTGGCAAATTTAAATCGTTTTCTATGCACCCCAGATTACTGTGCAGACCTCTCTAGCTACAGTGCGAATTCATGTCCCTTCTGTGCCTACATAGGCTGTACTGGGCAGTCCCACAACTTTCTAATGCATCACAAACATATCAACTGTCACACCCTGAATGACTGTCCTGTATATCCTAATAGGACACGGGGAGGCCTGTGGTGGACTGGCCATTCCCACAGAACCTTCAGCTAAAGATTCTGTCCTGCAAGGGTACTTTAAGGCTAAGTGGTCTCAAAGAGAGTGCCATAAGATGCCTACTGCTTGGACTTCTGACTCCTCCGCCCGAGGCAGGGCTGTGCCCAGACCCAGTCCCAAGTAAGGCCTACCATCTCAGAGACAAGAGCTAGCAATACAGTCAACCTTTTTACACTGGAAACAGTTAAAATTAGGGTTCCACTTGTGTATTCCTCAGTTATAAACTCAAGTGAATTTATGCTTAGTGAGAGCACTGCTTCTGTTTTTACAACACAGATGAGAGAACGTGGCAAACAGCCTCTACCATTTTCTCTCTGTGGGTGTGCAAATAAAATGCCAATACACACCCAGATAAACAAAGAAAAGCTGCCTCAGCTCTGCCCTGTGAAGCCTGTTGACAGTGGACAGCTGATCCTCCCTAGGACAGACTCTGTCCTAGACTAAAGGTCTAAGTGGCACAGCCCATCAGACCAGGTGGCCATCCAATGCCTTGCACTGTAGCAATACAGCTCCTCTCTCAGAGAAGAGCCCTTGGGGGCTGGTCTGAGACTGCTTTCAGAAAGGATATGGAGCGAGAAAGGCAATGTGCAACTTCTGGCCTAGGCATCCAGGCCCTTAGCCTTTTTTCCTCCTGGAGCTACCCTGTGGCCTTGTGAGGAGTCGCTCCACTTCCCAAGAGAATGGGCAGGGGCCAGAGAATAGTCAGCACCCAACAACAGACATGAGGGAAGCCTTTGCCATAATCCAGACCAGCAGGGCCTCAGATGCAGGAGTCAGAATCATAAGAATGCACCATTGTTTCAAGTTGCCAACTTTTGGGGTGATCTATTACAGAAGTTTATGGAAATCAGACTCTCCTATTCCTGAAACTTAACCTAGAAATCCACACACAGACAGTAGAGTCTTCAGGCTTCTTCTAGAGGGGTCCTAAACAGGCAAGGAGCAGGGGTGCAAGTTGGGCTGAAAATAATGCTTTCATTCATGATGGCAACTTTGCAGGAAAGGCCAGGACACCTCTCCACTGACTAACTCTGCTCCTTTATTTCCTTCGGGTTAGAGCCTGCTGTGCTTTTCTCACAAACTGCCCTTCACCTAGAAACCACCCATTCTTTTTCACTCCTCACATCCACCTTCATGTTGATTATTTTCTTAATGTCTCTCCCATTCCTTTAACCACTGGCCTTAGAAAATTACTTTTGCTTAAAATATAGTACAGATGATTGAGCATTAAAAAATCATGCTTCCTAAACACAGCAATCCTTGATTCCAATCCATCTCTCTTCCCATGGCAGTTTTAGATAGTTCTTCATCAGCGTCAGGAGCCCTGTCAGCCTGACACCCTCAAACTCTCCTGCTGAGGGGACCGCTTCCAAATCATTGCACAAAATAAACAAACGCGCCTTTGTTCTGATCTTAGAACCTTTCCATTTACATTGCAGCCCTACTTTTGGTCTTCACTTGTTTGTGGCTGTTGCACTAAGTCCCATGCTCTCTGAACATGCTCACTGCGCCCTTCATACGTTCTCCTGAGGCCTCTGTCTGCCTTCACCTGTGCTGTTCTGAGCACATACTCCTCCCATGGTTAGCCCCCTTTCTTATCATCAAAGTTCAGTACAACTGGCAATTCCCTTCAGAGGCTGGTCAGCTTCTCTGTATGGCAACTGTTGGTCAGCTCATCCAATCCGCACTGTCCGGCCTATGAGCCCAAGGGTGTCAATAGCAGCACACTTGCAGTCACTCACCAGGGTCCTCCAACAAAACCACTGTGAGCTGCCAACTGCTGTACAAATAAAGTGAGGTGCTGCTTCACAGTGCTTATATTTTTCAGAGGTGTTCATTATACCCTCCTAACTGGACTATATAAATGCAAACCCCTTAACAGTAAAATACAGTACTGAAGTTAGGGAAAAATCTCTCAGTTGTTTAGTTAATTTAACACAAAAGTCACCACTATCAAATTTCCTTCTGATGGAGGAAGCTGAGTATCACTGAAGGGTAACTTTAAAATGCTATTGAAGAGTATGATCAGTGAAATCCCAGTGAGTGTACCAAGAACCTTATATATATGTATGCTCTTCCCCACCCCCCCAGACTGGGACAAAACTGGGGGTAATCATGGACCCAAAATTTCAAGGTGCAACCAAGACAGTCTCAAAGCTACAGAGTGAAAAGGTTACATGTCACCTCACACTGGGGACGATGTGTGTGTTTTTCCTCCACTTATCTGGTTTACTTAGAGGAATAACAGGATTGGGTTTCACGAGTATGCTTGCAAGGAAGAAGCACAACTGTCCAGGTCAGAAAAGCAGTGTGGTTAAACCAAAGAGGTGGTTTTGAATCTATACCTCGAATTCACATACAGAGAGCTTCCTGCAGAGTTTACAATAGACCAGAAAACTGTTGTTACATGTATGAGCTGGCCAAGAAAAGCAGGGGAAGAAATGGACACTCCATAACCAGAGTAGGAAGACAGGCTTCAGGAAGTAGACAGAGGTCAAAAACAAGGTGTGGAGCAGGAGCAGAAAACTCTGAGGCACTGAGATGGTAGGGAAGAGTCCAGTGACCATGGGGCAAAGACGACACCCCAAGGCAGAGAACAAAGGACGCTTCCAAAGCGCTAGTGCTGGGTCCTCGTAGGAAGAGCTGACACCACTCCACATCTGTACGTGGCACCTGCCTCACTGCACAAACGAGGGCCAATGTGAACTCGCTAATTCTCACTGACCTACTTCTCTTAAACATTAACAGACAATTCAGTTGTGTCTTGCCCCAGTGGCTGAGCCCCTAAGGAAGGCTTCTGCTGCTGACTGAACAGGCCGTGTGTGAAGGCTCCTAAGGGGTCAAAGGATACACTGTACTTGACAGAGGCCAGACTACAGAAATGGTGGGAAAGAGACAACCAGTGGTGAGGGGAGAGGGACACAAGCACCCAGGTGCTTGCAGCTTTGAATCACTTAATTAAGTTATAACAAACATAATGCTGAAACATAATTTTCACAATTAAACAGTTCAGAATAAAAATTTTCTTAAGAATTCGGATATAACCAGCTATAAACTATAAAACCAATGTAAAAGGACAGCTTTAAGATAATAACAGATACCTGAACACACACTGAGAATAAGATCAGATAAAACATTTTTTAAAAGATTATACTGGAGAATGATCTTAACTTTTGTTGGGAGTGGTTAAGAAAACATTTCTTTGTTAGTCAGAGCCACACTGATACATTTAGGGCAGAAATGACTCAGGTTTGGATTTGCCTTAAAATACTCCCGTGGTCCATGCCTAAAACAAACCAACAAACAGAAAGGCACGTAGGGAAAGAAATTGATTTTTAAGGACTGGCAAACTGTAGAGAGCTGTAAACATGCCAATGGATTGCTTCATGGAGTCTTCTTTATAATATTCTCAAGTTCGAAAGCATCATAATAAAAAGTGAAAAAGACAGTAACAGGGAAGAGAGTACAGAAGGACAGGGAGGGAGAGATGTTAACTCTATCTTGGTTTTGGTGGATAAAACAAAAATTCTGTCTTGGAAGTTCCCCATGAACTCTTTGAAAAGAGGTGGGGAGAAAGATGAGAGAATCAGCCCTTAGGACAGGAACTCAAGGTCAACTCTGAAATAGAAATAGGAGATCAGAAAGATCATCAGTCCAAATTTCAAAATCTAACGTTAGTATCTCTACCTATTTGTTCCAAAATAAGAACACGAATGAACCATACTTACAGAAGTCAACTACTTAAAAGGTCTTTTGTGGTTCACAAGGTATCTCTGAAAATCAGATGAAAGCTCTGGATCATGTCTCTCAGAAAACAATACAAAATAAAAATGAGCTTACATCAGATATCAGGCCTAATTCAACTTGGAGAGGTGGTTTAGTCCCACCTTGCTGGATAGCAGAGACAGGGGCAGAGGACACAAGTTACCCTACACAATGGCCCCACTGAAGAATCCCAGCAACAAAGCCAAGGTAGAAAGCTGGGTCAAAGCAGCCACCCTGCAAGTATTCTCTTATAAACTGAAAATCCCTTTTTGAGATTCTCCACCCAAACTCCCCACAGAATCTCTCAATGAGGCGCTCTCTCTGACCAACAGAGCCAAGGGCTCAATCCATATTCTGCATTCACCCCCAGCAGGCTGCATCTGTGTCTGTCAGGAGACTTTTCAATGCGCTATCTCATTCCCAGGACAGGGTAAATACTGTGACACCCCTCTTTCCCAGCCAGACAACCTCCACGTGCCTCTCAGTCATTATGTTTTACCTTCCTTAATTCCACTCAATAAAATACTTTCCCAGGATAGGTATATTTTTAAGTCAGTGAAAACACTGCATGATGTATAATATTGGACACACACACATTTGTCCAAAACCTTAAACCGCACAAGACCAAGGAAGCCCCAGTGTAAACCATGGACTTTGGGAGACAATGATATGAATGAGTGATATTGTGAGTTATAAGAAATAAACACACACACACGTATATATATACATATATATGTATATATGTGTATATGTGTGTATATATGTGTGTATATGGAAACTGTGTGTGTGTGTGTGTGTACACACACACACACACACACACACACACACACACACACACACACAGGGTTCCTGGGACCCTTGAAAATTCTGGGTGATAATAATGTCTTCGTTCTAATGAGGTGCCTCGGCTCCTGAATGGAGGCTGGTCACCATAAGACTCAGCCAGGATTAGAAGCTTGGTTTTTCAGCTGTGTTCTTCTTCTCCCCATTCTCTTGAGAAGGGAGATGGGAGCTAATGATTGTAGCCTATGTGATGAAGTGTCCACAATTTCCAAAATCATGGGTTTTGGGAGCTTCTGAGCTGATGAACACATGGAGGTGCTGACACACCTGGGAAGCCCATGACTGTTCAGAGCCCCTCCCCCATACCTTGCCTGACCCATCTCTTCCAGTTAGATGTTCATCTGCACCTTTAATCAGATCATTTTATAATAAAGTGTAAACATAATGAAGTGTTTCCCTGAGTTCTGTGAGAAGCTCTCACAAATTAATCGAAGTCGAAGAGGGGGTCATGGGAACTTCCAAACTATATCTGGTTGGTGGTTAGTACACAGGTCACAATCTGGGCTTGTGGCTGGCATCTGAAGGGTGAGGGAGGGGAAGAATCTTGAGGATCTGAGTTCTTAACCTGGGGGATGTGAGTATCTCTGGGTAGATAGTATCAGAATTAAGTTAAGTTGTAAGATATGCAGCTAGTATAGCAGAGAATTGCTTGGTGTGAGGAAAAACCACACATTTGGTGACCACAGTATCAGAAGTGAAGTGTTTTGTGTAAAAGCAGACACATAGGGAAGAAGCCCACAGTAGGGAAAAATTGGATTTTTCCTCAGACAGAGAATGGAAAAAACTCAGGTTTTCCCTTCCCATGTATCAATGTGGGTTTACCATTTTTAACAACTGTACCCTTTGGTGGGGATGTTGATAGTGGGGGAGGTTGTACATGTGTGAAGTCAAGAGGTATACTGGGAAATCTCCATGCCTTCCTCTTTTACTATGACTCTAAAACAGCTTTAAAAGATAAAGACTTGATTTAGAAAACAAAAGCAAAAACAATAGTAATAATATTGATATAAATACTACTAATAATGACAACAATAATAAGTCTAAAGAATTGGGAAAAAATTTTTCAATGAAAATTATCATCATTTATGCATCACTGGTATCATGCCCCATAAACAAAACATCTTCCTAAAGCTTCTGTAGAAGCAATGAGAAGGGTTTCAGTTCCACTTTTCAGAGCTCTGTGGCCACACAGCCACAGTGTGCTTCTCCCGTGGCAATCCACTACCATGATACTCAGATCCCCGTTACAAAAAGTTACTTTCTCTAAAAACAAATGTTAATTAAGAAGATTTAATTGGTTCTACAAAAGGATTATGGCTCGGGAAAATTAAGGCAAAAGGACAGGCCTGGGAAGAAGAGGACAATCTGACTTTGAACTCTAAACTAGGTTTATTCTACAGATAACCTAGCCCACTTGTTAGAGACCAGGGAAAGAGATCTGAGATCTCCTCTTAAGGAAATCAAACCTCATTCTGGTCAGGGAGTGAAGTGACATACAGGTTACCATGAAAACAGGGAAGGACCAGCTAGATGTCCTCCCTTGTTGAACAATGTAGTTCAGACCAAGAGGTGGTGTTTCTGAAGAAGCAGGGCTGGAGGTTCCTGCTGCCACAGGAGAAGTTTCCGGTTTAAAATGTTACTGACACTTCAAGGTAGAATTTATTACCAGGGGCCCTAGGGAAGCTAACTGCCTTTTGATGATAAGACCCTACAATTCATAAGAGGCCAAATCATTGGTGATAATGACCAAGCTCCGCTGAATATTCCCTCTGTGCCAGACACTGAACGTTATCTACAAACTGAGATTTCCATTAAATCACCCATAGCCCTACAAATGAGGCTGAGTAACTTAGGTATCCACCTTTTAGCACCTGCACTGGGGCAGCTGCCTGACCTGAAAAATCAAGACTGGTTATCAAATCCATAAATATTCACTGGATAAATGCCACGAAGAAATTCTGCCACTAGGCATACCCTATGACAAGCAATAGCATAGAGAAAGGTTCTAAGAAAGAAGTGCCATTTAGGTAACAGGGCAATCAGAAAGAAGCCTTTGCAGGATTTACTTTTAAATACAGAAGAAAAACATGAGTGTAATGCTCTAAAAGGTTGTTTATATAGAAATGATATGAGATGATTTTAAGGTGTTCTTGGGGCAGTGGGATGGAGAGGCGTGCTCGGGGTCACTCTTGCCATGCGTTTTCTTTCTTCAACATCTCCATCAGCAGCAGGTTTGGAGAGATCTTGGAAGTGGTGTGAGTGTGTTTTCACATCCTAATGAGGTTCACGACATAGTTGGTGCAGGAACCAAGGTCTCAAGTGTGCTGCACATCAAAGGGGAGGGGGTGGCCCCTCTAAGGAAGGCGGCTCCTGTTGGGTCTGGTTCTGATGGTCGAGCTGGGACTGCCACGTAGGAATCGAGTTGGTGGGGGCTCCCAGCCGCTGCTCTGCCTGTTTGGCTGCCTTCCACAGAGCTCGTGGGGAAGCCTGGGACGCACTTACCTGGGACAGCCAGCCCACGTCAGGCCTCAACACCAAACACGTGAAGATGCCCACTCCTCCAAGCCTTACCTTGTGTACACTTTTTGGGTTTTCCAACCAGGCATAGTACATTTCCTCCACATAGTTTGAACTAGTTCCACTGAGGAAGGGCTCTGCAGCAACGGGGGCAGAATAGCACCGAATCTGCCGAAACGTCCTAGCTGCTGCTGGTCTGTTTTGCGAAAATGTCTTAACAGTCTGGGAAGCCGTCAACGGCCTCAACTTAACAGCACAAGTCCTTAAGTGAAACATTCTGGAGTCCTGAAGTTGCTCACGACAGCCTATTTAAAAAAAAAGAAAAGTTAAAGCATTTAAAACTAAAAGTTAACCCTTTGCACTCCGCTGTCCCCTCTCAGGGGACATCGGAATTCTAGCATATCACTTGGATGTCCCCTCTCAGGGGACATTGCAGTTTATCCCTTTGCACTCCGCTGTCCCCTCTCAGAGGACATTGGAATTCTAGCATATCACTCGGATGTCCCCTCTCAGGGGATATTGCAGTTTATTAGTGATTACGGGGAATTGAGTTATTTCAACGCAACTTTTTGAGACATGCATGTTTCCCTGAAGTTTTATCTTGAAATGGCACAAGAAATTAAATCAAAATATCATAAAATTACTAAGATATATACAAGAAATGTCAGCGGGTTTTGTGTAGGACGAGAACGTGCACTAATCAGCCTGCAATGCATATTGGGGAGTGTTACAAAACTTATCATACTGTACAAAATTATAAACAATAAAATAGTTTTTTTTGCAAATATACATTCCTCGATGTCACCCAATTCATATAAGTCCAATATCATTATAATACGTTACTTGGTTCCAAAATTATACTAAATAATACGAGGGTCTGTAAATGCACGTTTCCGCCGCAAAGTAGCGTCGAGTAGCTGGTAGCCAATGTCCAAAATGGTTCGGAGTGCAAAGGGTTAAAGAGAAGGTGTAACAAGTATAAGAATCAGGAGGAAAAAAGACAGGTGGGAAAGTGTGAAGAAACACATGGGGAAAGGCCTCCCTGGTGGTGCAATGGGTTAAGTCTGAGCACTATGAAGCTATCCACAGCCACTGCAGCGTAAGTTTGATCCCCGGCCAGGGAGCTTCCCACATGGCACAGCAAACCTCTCCTGTCTCGCCCACTGCTCCCTTCAGCAGTGTACTTCAGTATATCTGCTTGTTCTGCTCCCCACTCTGCCTCTGGTGAATCGTCTCACCCATGCCTCTGGCCTACACCCCAGTTCTTGTATACATACATACATAAACAAACAAATAAATCTTAAAAAAAAAAAAAAGAAACAAACAGGAAGAACAAAATTATTTAGTTCTGGACAGGAAGAGGAAGGGCCATGACCATCATATACAGAGTGTGGCCACTTCCATAAACACTTGGTAACCAAAGGAGGTTTTAAAGAGGTTAGAAAGGAATGTGCATACAGCAATTGTGGGGGGTGGGGGAGAAGTTTACTTGCCCTGTACAGCTCTACTGTCAGCAACTTGTTAGGACTCTTCATGAGCTCCACAAATTCTCTAGCAGGAAGAGGTTCTTTTGTTTTACAGACCGCCTTTCTCTGTTTCAGTTTCTTTAAATTTTCCTGTTGGTCACAGGTCCATTAATAGCACAGCCAGGATGTAAGCAGTCTTTCTGACAACAAAGTCCCTGTTCTGCCTACCAGGAGCTGCCTGGCTCTTGGGTAACAGTATCTGAAGGCTGGAGAGGGAGAGAAAGGTCAGGGCAGGAGGGACAGACAGACTGGACTAAGGTGGAGGGGTAAGAGTAGGAATAAGGGGAGCATGAAAAAGGGAAAGGAGGGAGAAGGGATGGGCTCTATTTATTTACTTCTGCTTTGAATGGTGCTTATACTCGATCTTGATTTTACTAAATATAATCTATGGCTATCAAAAAGGGTTCTTTTATAAAAGAAAGCAATATGCCTATCAGAACTGAAAGAATTCAGATGTTCCCAGAAGATCTTAAATTACTTCCAAGAATCCAGCATGTCCTTGGGTTGCCAGGAGGGGACGCGGACACTGCAGGTCCTCTTCCTTAAAGAATCCCCAGTTGAGGGCCTCCCTGGTGGTGCAGTGGTAGAGCGCTGCGCTGTGGAGCTGTTGGCAGCGGCAGCGCGCAGAGATGCCAGTTCAACGCCCAGCTGGGGAGACCTCTCCTGCCTCACCCGCTGCTCCCCTCAGCAGTGTATTTCTGATCTGCCTGTTCTGTTCCCCACTCTGTCTCTGGTGAATCCTCTCGCCGCCCCACGCCTCTGGCCTGTACCCCAGCTTGTATGTATAAATAAATAAATCTAAAAAAAAAAAAAAAGAATCCCCAGTTGTGGGCCTCCGTAGAGGACTAGGGGTTAAGTCTCAGTGCCATCATCACTGCGGCCTGAGTTCGATCTCCGGCCAAGGTGCTTCCCACATGGCGCAGCAGACCTCTCCTGTCTCACCAGCTTCTCCACTTAGCAGTATATTTCAGTAAATCTGCCTGTTCTGCTCCCCACTCTGTCTCCGGTGAATCCTCTCACTCCCACACCTTTGGCCTACACCCCAGTCCTATGTACTTTCATGTCACAGAAAAAAGGCCCTGGGGGACCCTTAGGGCCGAGGTACTAGGCTCACACAGTCAGTCAGCATAGTGTGCTTGCTGGTCTAAGACATACTCGCTCATGAATTTGCCTCAAAGCAAGTGCCCTGTGTGTGAAGGTGGAAATAACCCCCAACTCCACACCTATATGAAACTTTGAAATAAGCTGTGAATTACCCAGAAACAGTGCATACAATGCCCTCTATACGGTTTATGAGACCCCTTCCTCTTGCCCAACAAGATCAGAATGAATACAAAGGACACAAAAGAGAGACCTCAAAAGAGTGTCCTGCCTGTTCTGCTGCTGAAAAAGACAGGCACCAAAAGGAAAAGCAGGATAGGCGCTTTAAAAATAAACTGAAGGGCAGTTTAAAGGACAAACAATTGCTCCTTAAAAATGAACACATAGGAGCCTCCCTGGTGGCGCAGCAGTTAAGCACTGCGTTGTGGAGCTGTCGGCAGTGGCTGGGGAGATTCCCACATGGCGCAGCAGACCTCTCCTGCCTCAGCCCACTGCTCCCCTGAGCAGTGTGTTTCCATCTATCTGCCTGTTCTGCTCCCCACTGTGTCTCTGTTGAAACCTCTTGCCGCCCCATGCCTCTGGCCTGTACCCCAGCTTGTATGCATAAATAAATAAATCTTTAAAAAAAAAGAATACATAATACCATTTGCATATAGTTACAGAATGCAATCCTAACCCTTATGAGTTTCTTTACATTAAAAGTAATCTAAGTGAATTCAGTAATTCTTACTATTTTCAACTACACTCCAATTTTCCCCACTAATAAATTTAAAGCAGAGCAAAAATAACTACTACTGATGCTACTTTCACTGTTAATTTCTAAGAGTTATCCAGGTCCAAAGGAAAATGTTCATTTTTTTTTTTCCCTATAAGGTCATTATTATCTAGGCAGGCTGAAACATTCAATCAACTCTTGAATGAGGTTTTTCTCCTAGAATACATCATTATCAACTCCATTAACTGTTATTATTCAGCTGCTAAAATAACCTGTTAAAAAGAAAACAAGTCCCAAAATGGAGTCGTTGTGCTAAGCCCACCAAGACTTAATACCTAACCTAAGTGCAGCTTCAACCTCTTTCAAGAATGTAGTCTTAACTGGCCAGTATGGAATTTTCTGGTCAGCACCACTGAAATAATTTTTTCCATTACCCAAAGAAGATGAGATAATCTGTCACAAGACCTTTTCTCATTCCCCATGGGCAGGTCACCTAAGCCTGAAATAATTCTTTCCTCCCTATCTTGCCCTCTTTCTGCCTATAAAAACCTTTCACATTGCACAGCATTTCAGAGCACTTTCCTACATGCAAGATAGGATGCTGTCTGCTTTATGAATCATTTAATAAAGCCAACTAGATCTTAAAAATTAACTCCATTGGATTTTTGTTATTTAATAAACCCAATCAAGAGGAGTTACACTGAAAGTCATAAAGCTGCTCATTTTATCTATTTTCCCCAAAGCTGTCTTCCCAATATGACACTGCAAGTAAACCATGTTATCTAGCTACCTGCAGTTATTGGCTCTGACAAATAACTCAGTGCTGCCCAGTACTACTACCAATAGGTCAGCAATTTTCAAACTTCCCTTAAGATGACTCATCAAAAAAGATGCCCTTTAGCAGAAGGTTCAACATTCCCCTGCCTCCACCCTTGGTGGCCAGAATAGCTGTTCTCTGTTCATGGACCCATAGAACACAGACTAAGTTTACATTTCAGATTTGGGTAGACAGTTATATTTCCAATTCCAGAGTCAATTTTAGGAATATTTGCATTAGTTGGTAGAGATATTCAATTATTCAAACACTTTCATGAAAATCTTGTATTGTTCAAAAAGTTCAAGTGTTCTGATTTTTTAGAAGAAAATTTCTATCAGACAAGGAGTCAAAAAACCTTAATGGAGGAAAAAACAGTCTTTAACATGATGAGGGGACAGCTGGGGTTTCCAAAGAGCCCTTAAAAAAACATTTTGCTTCGGTGTTTTCTTGTTTTAAATCTTACTTTTCTCAAATGTGTGGATTTATACTTTCCTCTTGAAAGTAACGGGCTCAAATAGTGTTTATTTTTGGACTTTATCAGTGTTTATAGTTTCTCAAATTTTTGCTTACGTATTTCTTTTTTCCTAAATAACTTTGAGATAAAATTCATATACCATATAATCCACCCATTTAAATTGTGCAGCTGAATGTTTTCAATATATTAGAAGGTTGTGCAACCGTAATGTAGTTTTAGAGCATTCTCATCCCCCTGGAGGAGGACCCCCGTACCCATTAATAATCTCATCTCCTCCCTCTGCCCCCAGCCCTAGGCAATATAAATGTAATTTATCTGCATAGATTTGGTTATTCTGAACATTTCATATAAATGAAATCATACATTGTTTTTGTGGATGATTTTATCAGTATTTCATTCCTTTTTATTGCCTAATAGTATTCTATTTGTTATATAACACATTCTATATACCCATTCATCACTTGACAGACATTTGAGTTGTCTGCATTTTACGGCTGCTGTGAACTTTTATGTACATGTTTTTGTGTGGATATGTTTTTAGTTCTCTTGGTTTTGTACCTAAGGGTAAGATTGCTGAGTCATATGGTCCTCTGTTTATTTTTTTTAAAACGAAAACAAATCCACTTTTATTTACTGACTTTTTGGTAAGTTTCAAACTCTGAGAGGCACAGCATTGCATGGAGTCTGTGTCCTGTGGCCCTAACAGGTAGCTGGTTTTGGAATTTGGCTCAAACTGTGCCACTCTTTCCATGGGTACGCATTACCTTTTCCCAGGTTATTCTAGTTTTATTCACTGTGTTATCTTTGCTTTGTATGCATAAGTACATCTCTTCCCTAGATAGAATTCAGTTTCATCTCAAGCATAAACATTTTCAATTTTAGGAAGAGCCGTATATTCCCTCTGATTCCAGAGATCCCTCTTGTAGCCAGCAAAAATGACCATGGACCACAACCTTCCAGCCATATTTTAGAAGTCTGTTCCCAGCAGGCCTCCACCATCTCTAAGATCTGTGTTTAACTTTTTGAGGAATTGCCAAACTGTTTTCCCAAAGTGGCTGTACAAGCTTATATTACAACCAGCATTGTATGAGGGTTCCAATTTCATGTTTTCGCCAACATTTGTTAGTTTCTTTTTCCTTGTATCTAATCTAGTGGGCATGAAGCCATATCTTATGGTTTTTGTTTACATTTTTAAAAACATGTTATTGGTCATTTGCATATATCTGGCAAAATATCTTTTCCTTTGCCTATTTTTTGATTGGGTTATTTTTCTTTTTGTTTTTGAGTTATAAGAGCTCTTTTTGTATGTTCTGTATAAAAGTCCCTTATCAGTTACATGATTTGCAAATATTTTCTTTCTTTTTCTCTTTTCTTGATGGTGTCCTTTGAAGCACGAAAGTTTTTTATTTTGATGAAGTCCAATTTTTTTTCTTGATTGTATTTGTGGTGTCCTAAGAATCCATTGCCTGAGTTAATGATTTACTCCATTCTAACTTGGAGTACAAAACTTTTAAAAAGAGTTTTCAGTCTTACATTTAGGTTGTCAATCCGTTTTGAGTTAATTTTGTAGAAGGTGTGAGGTGAGCCTTCACTAGCCAAGAGGCACACAACTCACCACCTCCTTATACACAGGATTGTATCAAGTGCCATGTCATGTTGGCTAGGCAGAGGGATAATTAAAGAGGCAACGTCTAATAAAACTACCCTGTGCACAGTTACGCAGGAAATGAGTCTGAAAGAAAACAGCACACACCTTTAAGTGATTGTTGTCTGTTGCCGGACAACCACTTTAAAAGAACAACTCATCTTGAAAATATTTTCCATTTTTCTTTTCCTTTTTTTTTTTGTGGGGGGGTGGACGGGTTTCTGACTCATTAAGATCCTTATGATGAATCCAGAAGAAACAATTGCTATTTCCCCCACCCTCCAGTGATACAAAGTACTTACGTACAGAGAGCACACAGGTATCAATTCATTCACCTCATAGGTAGAGAATTTCAAAGAATTCAAGTCTTTCACTTTTGATGCCTCATTTAAAAAAAACCAAAAAACTGAGGGATAGGGAGGTAGTGAGGATTACTTTTAAAATGCAAAGGTATTTTGCCATTACTAGTTGGAACTGACGGTTGAGCCTGCAGGGCAAATAGGCTGTGACAATGACAAGCAGTAGGAGCCTTAAACTCATCAGTAGATCTGGCTTTGGTTTCCCTCACCATAAAATGAAGAAAGCAATTATTCCTGTCTTCTATATAAGTTTTTTGGGCAAAAAACTATCATACAAACATGAGAGCATTTTGCACACTTTGAAAGTATTTCCATGACTAAAGAATTACAACTTAGGAAAAATCCTTTTTATTAAGCTGAAGTTCCCAAGTTCCCAAACCTAAACATGAGTTAATATGGAGTAGACAGATAGCCAGATCATAGACTTTTATCTTTGGAAGGGACTTCTACCTCAGAATCAGAACCCTGAATGAGCTTCAATACTTGGGTCTGAAGGCTGATGTGGACCTCACCCAGACCAAAGATGTGACCAGAGATGCCCCAGAACAGAGTCATCTATGCGTGAGTAAATAGAAACTTATGAAAAGCACTGACTAGAATACACATTTTTAAATCCTTATTGCTAGCAAGGCCAATTGTTAATACTTGTTAAAAATTTTAAGATAACATATAGGACTTCTTCCTGCTAAATGCTGTTAAAGACATGAGATGCTACATTTAAAACAAAAGGAAACTCTGAAACGAGAGAAGAGAGAGCCTGGGAAAGGACTTCAGTGACCAAAGGATAATACAACAGGGGAGACAGAGAAAGAGGGAAGAAGGGAAGGCGGAAGGAAGAAGAAAAAGAAAAAACTACAGAATTGAGTTTGCTATTTTCTTTTTGCTTCCTATATCCTAAGCTAGGTCCTAGAAAAGCTGGCAACCAGAAATGCCAACTAATGCAAACAAAAAAAGGTACAATAAAATGCCTGCTCTTTCTAGCCAAAGGACCAGGATGGGCAATCTAGTGGGACAGAACACTTTCAGAAAATAACAACCCTATAGCAGTGAACCCAGAAAACACTATGGCCCATCCCCACCTGTAGCTGGTGGTCTCAGATCTGGGAATCTCATCACTACCAGCTGACAATGAACCCCACCTCTACTGCTCACTCCTGATACCAGTGGAGGCCAGAAGGAAGGCCTAGATTCTACTCCCACCAAGAAGGAATAGGGGAGCACCCCCCACCCCCAGGTAGGATAGTAACACAAAGCACTAATGGGGAACTTACACTCACAAAGCAGTAACAAAGAGTCCCTCTCCAAGATACCAAGGAGACTGGGTGGGGAGGCTGGATTCCATACCGCCGCCCCCCCTAGAAGAAACAGGGCAGCATCCCCCATCCTCAGCAGTGTCAGAAGAAACCTGCTCTGCTCTACTTGGATTTACATAAAATTCGAAGTCTCATAAAATAACAACCAAAATGGTCAAGTTGCACTGAAAGATACTCATTACATCAAGATCCAGAATGATCTCAACTGAAACAAACAAACAAACAAACAAAAAAAAGACAATCTATAGACACCAACAAGATGACAGATGTTAGAATTATTCAGTAAAGATTTTAAAGGAACCATCATCAAAATGCTTCATGAGCAACCAGGAAGATGCTTGGAACAAATGAAAACTAAGAATCCTCACCAAAGAAACAGAAGATACAAATTATCAGAACTAAAAATACAATGATAAAAAAATAAAACAAAAACACACTTCCCCCAAATTGGTGGGTGGGTTAAACTGCAGAACAGAGAAAACAGAAGAAAAACAGTGAACATGAAGATAGAACAAAAGAAATTACCCATACCGAACAACAGTGAAAACAGACTAAAAAACAAACAGGGGGCCTCCCCGGTGGCGCAGCGGTTAAGCGCTGCGCTGTGGAGCTGTCGGCAGCGGTGACGCGAGTTCGACGCCCAGCCAGGGAGAATCCCACATGGTGCGGCAGACCTCTCCTGCCTTGCCCGCTGCTCCCCTCAGCAGTGTATATCTGATCTGCCTGTTCTGCCCCCTGCTCTGGCTCTGGTGAACCCTCTCGCCGCCCCACGCCTCTGGCCTGTACCCCAGCTTGTACGTAAAAATAAAAAAAAAATAAACCTTTAAAAAACAAACAGGGTCTCAGGGACATTTGGGACTATAACCAAAGATGTTATGACATGAATATATCATTCTAATTCCAGGAAAAGAAAGGGAGGGGCTAAAAAATGTATGCAAATAATAATGGCTGAAAATGTCTCAAATTTGGCGAAGTTATAAAATGACAGATTCAAGATGCTTAAGCAAATTCCAAATAGAATAAATCCAAAGAAACCCACTCCAAGCTACATCATAAAAAATTTGAATAGTGTATTTCTCATCAGAAACTATGGTTGCCAAGAAAAGTGCTAAGGAAAGATACAAGTGCTGGGGAAAATAAATGGCAACCCAGAATCTTATATGCAGCAAAAATATCCTTCAGGAATGAAATGGGAATGAAGACACTCTCAGATGAAGAAAAAGTAAAGAGAATCTGCTGCCAGCAGACCCACCCTAAATGAATGATTAAGGGAAAGTCTGTAAACGGAAAGGAAATTATTAAAAAAAAAAAATCTTGCAACATTATGAAAGCAGAGCAACGGAATGAACAACATATGGGAGATACATTTGCTTCTCCTCTTGAGTTTTGCATATTATGTGCAATTCTTTTTTTTTTTTTTTAAGATTTATTTTTTATTTATACATACAAGCTGGGGTACAAGCCAGAGCTGTGGGGCGGCGAGAGGGTTCACCAGAGACAGAGCGGGTAGCAGAACAGGCAGATCAGAACTACACTGCTGAGGGGAGCAGCGGGCAAGGCAGGAGAGGTCTGCCGCACCATGTGGGATTCTCCCCGGCCGGGCGTCGAACTCGCGTCGCCGCTGCCGACAGCTCCACAGCACAGCGCCCAACCGCTGCGCCACCGGGGAGGCCCTATTATGTGCAATTCTTGAGCAAAAATTACAACAAGTCTGATATGGTCTAAGTATAAATAGAGGACATATTTAAGATAATTTTTATTGGGGGTAGGGTAAAGGGATGAAAATCAAAGTATGCTTTCTATACTTCACCCAAAGTGATAAAATAATACTAAGAGACTCTGATAAGTTAGGCTCAAAGCACTATATATAAATAAAAGTGGACTTTTAAAATGTGTTCAAGTAGCTCACAATAAGTCAGGGGGCAAAAAAGCAGAGACATGGAAGGACAGAAAATAAAGAATAAAATGGCAAACTAAGTCCCAACATAGCAATAATCACATTAAATGTAAATGATCTAGCTATGTCATATTGAAGCAGAGTAGATAAAACAGGATCCAGTTATAGGCTCTCTGTAAGAAACTCACTTCAAATATAATGATACCGGGAAGGCTGACACTGAAAGGATGAAAAATAATATACCATGGAAACATTAATCAAAGGAGAAGAGGAGTGGCTATAATACCAGAAATACTAGACATCAGAGAAAAGAAAATTATCAGAGACAGAGAGGGGCATTACATAATGACAAAAAGGTCAATCCACCAAGAAGATAAAACAATTCTAAATATGTATGCATAAAACAACATTAGTGAAAAAGAATGAAAAGCAAAAGGAGAAAAAGACAAATCCACAACTTCAGTTGGAAATATCAACCTCCCCGTGCTTTCAACAAGGGATAGAACAGCTAAACATAAGGTAAGCAAGGATATAGAACTTAACAAAAAGCACAAATTACCCAATTTGAAATAGATAATTCTACAGCCCAGTAACTATTAAAGAAATTGTAATTTAAAAACTCCTGAAAAATCAATTTCCAGACCTAGGTAGTTTCACTGGAGAATTCTACCAACTGTTTGAAAGTGAAGTAACTCCATTCTGCACAATCTCTTCCAGAAAATACAACAGGAGGAAACACCAATTTATTTTATGAAACTAATATATGCCTGATACCAAACCCACACAACTAAAAAAAATTTAAACTAACACCCATGGTGAATACAGATGCAAAAAATGAAAACAAAACTACTCTTAATTAACAAAGTGCAGTTAAGAGAATTAAGGTACACACATACCCCAAACCATGCAAATTCGGCTTACTATCCAAAAACAATATAGTCTACCATATAACAGGTTAAAGAAAAAAATCTATTGACAACCATGTCAATAGATGTAGATAAAAGCACTTGACAAAATTCCACACCTATTTATGATAAAAACTCTCAGAACACTAGGAACAGAGCATAACTTTAATTTGCTGTATATATCCACAAAAGCCAACAACATTATGCCAAATGGTGAAAGACCAAATGCTTCTTTCTAAAACTGGGAAAGGGTGACCACTCTTGTCCCTACTATCGAGCAGAATATTAGAAGTTGCAGCCAGTGGAAGTTTGTGTCAATAAGGCAAGAAGAGAAACTAAGAGGCAGACAGGTAAGAGAGTAAGCAATAAAACTTTTATTTGCAGATGATTATTGCTTATGCACAAAACCTCAAGGAATCTACAAAAATACTCAGAACTAGTGAATTCAGCAAGGCCAAAAGATACACAATAACTATCAATTGTACTTTTACATACTATCAATGAACACATGAAAACCAAAGCTTGAAAAAGGAAATAGTTCACGTAATTCTAACGAAATATGTAAGACTTGGATGCTAAAAGCCTAAAAATGCTGACAAAATTTTAAAAAATCTAAGTAAATGGATACATATTGTATTCACGAATTGGAAAACTGATGATATCAAAGATGCTGATTATCTCCAAATTGATACACAGATAGAACACAATTCCTATCAAAACCCCAGTAAAAGTTTTTGGAGCTATACCTAAGATTACTCTAAAATTCACACAGGAAGACAGGGAACTAGATTAGCTGAAAGAATTTATAAAAAATAAAGTGGGGGAAATTAATCTACCTGATTTCAAGATTTATCATGCTGTCAGTAATGAAGACTGTATGGTATATCATAGTGAAAGAGACAAAAAGATCAATAAACAGAGAACTCTGAAACAGACCCACACAAGTATGACCAACTGATTTTTGACAAAATCCAAAAGTAATACGATGGAATCAGACAGTCTTTTCAACAAATGGGTTGGTTTGCTATCTATAGACAATTAAAAAAAGCAACCCAACTCCAAACCAAAAGAAAACCCATTCATTCAACTTAGATTTTACACTTTATATAGAAATTAACTATAAGCAGCTCCCACATTTAAGTGTACAACACAAACTATGAAACGTTTAGAAAAGTATATGAGTCTTCAAGAACAAGAAGTAGACAAAAGACCTTTTTGATACCAAAAGCATGATCGAGACAAATTTGACAAATAAGACTTCAACCAAATTAAAAACTTTCGTTCTGCAAAATATCCCTTTGAAGAAGATAAAAAGACAAGGTACAGACTAGGAGAAAATATTTGCAAAACACATATCTAACGAGAAGCAGTATCTAGAACATAAGAAATTCTCAAAACTCAAAAATTAAAAAAATGAAAGACCCAATTACAAAATGGGCAAAGAACATCAGAAAGTATACAGCATCAATATACAGCATCAGCATCAGTATACAGCATTTCATCAGAAAGTATACGGAGATGGCAAACAAGCAAACGAAAAGATGTTCAATATACCAGCCTTCAGAAAAATGCAAATTAATACCACAAGACATCACTACACATAGATTTGGATGACTAAAATAAAAAATAGAAACATCACCAAATGCTGGCAATGATGTGGAGAAACTGGATCACAAATGCAATACTCTTGAGAATGTAAAATGGTATGGCCACTCTGGAAAATGTATCAGCTATTTCTTTAAAAACTAAATACGCAACTACTTTGTGACCTAGTGAAACTACCATGTGACCTAGTGATTGCAATCCTGGGAATTTATCCCAAAGAAGTAAAAACTTACGCTCATATAAAAACCTGTATATTAATGTTTACAGCAAACATTCATAATAGCCAAAGATAGGAAACAACCCAGATGTCCTTCAATGGTGAATAGTTAAATCAACTGGCACAGCCATAACACAAGGGCATAAAAAGAAATAAACTACAGACACATACATTAACTTGCCTGTTATCTCCAGAGAATTATGCTGGGTGGAAAAAGTTAATCCCAAAAGGTTACATACTGTATAATTCTCTTTATATAGACTCTTGCCAGGCTAAAATTACAGAAATGGAGAACAGATTTTGTGGTTGCCAGAAGCAAAGGAGTTGAAGGCAGGAAGTACATATGACTATAAAAAGGCAACAGGCGGGATCCTTATGATGATAAATTGTTCAGTATCTTGACTATTATAAATGTCAATATCTGGTTGCAATATTGTACTACAGTTGTTGCAAAATGTTATCATGAGAGGAAACTGGTTAAGGAGATAATGAGATCTCTGTATAATTTGCTATAATCCCCCAAAATGAATTTCTCTAAATTGAATAACCCTCAAAATAAATTTCTCAACAATTGCAATTATCTCAAAAAAAACCAAAAAACTACCCAACAATTTAAAAGGCAAATGGTATGACATTTATTTCAAGTGGGGCATTGAGGAGTGAGATTTTTTTTTTTTTGTAAAGAACAGGTTTATTAGGAAAAGGGTCAACGAAGGATAGGACACTTGTACAGACACAAGTGGACAGAAAGAGCTGTCCCACTGAGGGGCAGGTTTGCTAAGAGAGGCCTGCATGGTGCAGGTTACAGGCAGACAGGCAGGCTGCTGCCCTGCAGAGAGACAGAGTTGGTAAAGGAAAGCACCTGCATAGGTACAGGTGGGCAGAGAAATGGCTGCCGGAGTGAGATTTTTTTTTTTTAAGCAGGCTCATATGCATATACTATATCCACATATGTGTATATATATGATTACGTGAGTATATCACATGATATTCGGTACTTATAAACTGTATTCAAGATTATATGAAACCAACAAATTTTCAAACTTCTGAAATTAATGTTAGTAGTAAAAGTAACTGATTTGTGGTGACCACTACATAACTGTGACTACACACAAACCACTTGTTTACTTGGTGGTATACTTTGAATGAGTGAATTTTATGGTACCTGATGCAGCTCAAAAGAGCTGTTAAGTGGGAAAAAGTAGTTGAAATGTGAAAAGTGTTAAAAAAAAATAATCAGGATACTCTGACCTTCTTCTATCTTTCCAAGACCTAGTCTTCAGCTCATTTGCTAAGCCAGAATAATGTCATTTATTTTTACATGAGGTAGATCCGCACAGCAAAAACTAGTTTGCTGCACCTCGTGCAACAAGTGTAAACAAAGCTTCAAGCCAGGGCACTCATTCTATGTTGGCTGAAAGCAAGGCAAGTATTGTAGCAATAGGCCTACAGTCCTTGCTTGAACGTACAGGACTTCAAGAACAAGTCATAGAGAAACCCCAATAGAGGTCACACCTCAGACATCGCTCTTCTAGGCAAAAGGCAGAAACAGCAGGTTCTTGTCGACTTATAGCCTCGCCACCAGTTTTCTATTAAATTGAGCTACACAGTTTACATTTGTGAGAGATAACTTTGCGAAAGAGAAAAGGTGTACGATTACTGTGTTCCTCCAGGAAACATACTTCATCTCAACGTGGGCTATGATACCTTTAAAAGAAGAACGAATACAGTGGGGGTGGTGCAGGATAATCCGCTCATCAAAGGTGTCATCCACTGGGAGAAGGATAAGCACGACAGGTACCAAGTATGAGGGGTGCTCTGGATACAGCATGGTAGGTACTGAGTACTATGGAACGCTGCAGGGTAATCTGCACACCAAGGGCGTCACCAAGGGTGCGCAGAGGCAGCCAAAATAGAGCTGCCCAAGTTATGCGTACCCGGGCATAGGGGTGGCCCGGAGCCCCCAGATGTTTTATCAAGGACGCCCGGAAGCCCCAGGATCAGGTGGACGCCAACAGAGGACACGACCTGGAAGCCACCACGTGACACCTCCCGACCTTGGGGGTCACTCCGGCGGTGGCGCCCGTTCCCTCACATCCGCCGCGCGGCTCGGCCCCGGGCCTCCACAACCAATGGCGCGCCGCTCCGCGCCCCGCGCGACCCCCTGCACCCGCCAATCTCCGCCTGCCCGGCGGCGCCCGACGCGCCATTGACTGCCACGCCCGTCTGTCAGGCCCCGTCCCGCCCACAAACCCCCCCTCCCCGCCAGCCCCGCTCTATCCAGCCTCACTCCCTGTCACTGCAGCGCCAGAGGTAACAAGGGCATGGAAGCTTCGTCCTCTGCCGCGACTCTTTACCCTGCCAGACGGACACGGAGTCCCCTACACCGAGCCGGGAGGGCGGTAGCTAGCGCTTACCTGTCTCTCGCACAGCTCCACCCGAACGAAGCGCCGACACCCCGCTCCGGGGCACCAAACTCTCGGCCCCGCCCAGGCGTGTGGCGTCAGCACGCAGACCCGCCCCGTGAGGGGAAGTGCGCGCCTGCGGCGGTGGGCGTGATCGTGACGTCACAACACAGCGCCGGTATCACTCGCGGAACGTTCTTCCAGGGCAGCGAGAACTGCTGTTCAAACTGCTTGCGACTGGGATTATACCCGGCAGAGGGCTGTAGGGGCCTTCAGGAAGAGAGCGGAGCAGACCTGCGCTGTGTTGCCAGACAAAGGGGACTTCTTGGTCCTTGTTGCATGTTAGGGCGCCACTGGTGGTGACGGGTGGAGGTCCGGAGGTCTCCAGCGTCCCGAGTGGGTTTGTAGGCCACAGTGCGCCGTAGGACCCTACTGTGGGCTCAGGGATCGCGCGGACTGCGTGCCATGTTCTTCGACATCCAGACGTTGTCTTGCATACTAAGAAAAACGCTGTTACTGGGAGGTATCCCTATTATAAAATGTGGGAGAAAAAGTATCTCCGTTGATGAAATACGGTAAATCACTCATGGAGAAAGTTAGTCCCCTGCAGTTCTTTAGTCTTTAGCACAGGAAGGAAAAGTCCTCATTTATGCTAAAATGTCTTCAAATCCATTCTTTCTTCTTTCCCCTTTTGATGCATCATACCTTGGCCACGAAAATTTTGGTGGGCTGTAACTAAAACTAGAACCTAGCTACTTTGTCTTCATGATTTCTGATAGTTTATCTTTGGTATTTGTGGCAAGTGGTACTATTTTTCCGTTTACAGTAATGACAAGTTTTCTTTTGTAATGGTTCCATTTAAACGCTATTAAATATGGGCCTCCCTGGTGGCGCCAACGGGTTAGGTGTGAATATATATTTTAGTCTTTCATCTTCTTGGTTACATTATTCCCTTTTTAAAAAAATTATTTGTAAATGGAATTGCTCTCTTAATTTCCCTCTTGAGTTATTTATTATTGGTGTATTGATTTTTGTGTATTGATCTTGGGCCCTGCAATTTTACTGACTTCCATTACTGTAGTAGCTTTCTTTTGGATCCTTTGGGACTGTCTATATACAGGATCATGTCATCTGTAGAGAGAGTTTTTCTTCCTGTTTAGATGCCTTCTAATTCTTTTTCTTTTCTAATTCTTCTGGCTAGACCTCCATTTCAGTCTTGAGTATCATAGTGAAAGACATCCCTGTCTTTTTCTTGATCCTAGAGGAATAATTTTAAGTATTTCACTATTGAGTATGTTTGTGTGGGATTTTTGTAGATATTCTCTATCATGTTGAGGAGGTTCATTGCTATTTTTAGTTGTCTGAGTCTTTTTTTAGTGACGAAATTGTATTGGTTTTTGCCAAATACTTTTTAATGCGTCAGTGGAAATAATCACTTTTCCCCTTTCATCTGTTAATGTGACACATTACATTGATTTTCTTATGTTAAACCACCTTTGTATTCTTGAGATAAAACTCACTTGATCATGATATATGTAACCCTCCTAATTTGCTGTTGGACTTGTTTGCTAGTATTTCTTGAAGATTTTTGCATCTGTTGCTAAGGGATATTGATTTGTTTCTTGTGATATTTTTATCTGACTTTATTGTCAAGATAATGCTGGCCTCATAAAATGAGTTAGGAAGTTTTCCCTCATCTTCAATTTGTTGGCAGAATTTAAGTAGGATTGGTGTTAATTCCTCTTCTTTTTTTTTTACTGAGATAACAGTTTAAAGCACCATATAGGTTTGAGGTGGTATCACACCACACCAATCATCAAATGTCCAGTCACCATCCACCAGCAGCAAATTGGCCCCCACTGGTAACTACTGTTTGTGTCAGAGTGTAAGGTTTTATTTTTACATTGTTTATTTGCTGTTTTTCTTTTTCTTTTTTCTTTATTTTCAGTAATTCTTCAGTGGTCTGTGTTCATGGGGGCCACTTCTTTTTTTTTTTAAGATTTATTTATTTATGCATAGAAGCTGGGGTACAGACCAGAGGTGTGGGGCTGCGAGAGGGTTCACCAGAGACAGACTGGGGAGCAGCACAGGCAGATCAACGGAAGTACACTGCTAAGGGGAGCAGTGGGCGAGGCAGGAGAGGTCTGCTGCCCCATGTGGGAAGCTCCATGGCTGGGACTGGACTCAAGCTGCAGTGGCTGCCTATGGCTTCTGACTTTGTAGTGCTGAGACTTAACCCTTTGTGCCACCAAGGAGGTCCTATTTGCTGTTTTTCTTTATGTTGCACAAATAAGTGAAATAGTATGATATTTATCCTTCTCATTTTGATTTATTTCATTTAGCATAATCCCCTCAAGGGCAATCAGTGTTGTGGCAAATGGCAAGATTTTGTCTTTTTTTTTTTTCGTATGGCTGAGTAGTGTCCATTGTGTATATGTATCACATTTTCTTTATCCGATCATTTATTATTGTGCACTTACGTTGTCCCATATTTTTGTTAGTGTGAATAATGTGATGAGCATAGGAGTACATACAGCTTTTCAAATTAGTGTTTTTCTTTGGGCACATACTCAGAACATAATTACTGGGTCATATGGTAGTTCTATTTTTAATTTTTTGAGGAACATCCATACTGTTTTCCACAGTGGCTGTACAAGTTACGTTCCCACCAAAAGTGCATAGGTGTTCCTTTTTATTCTCATTTTTACCAGCACTTATTTTTTGACTTTTTGATAATAGCCATGATAATTGGTCTGAGGTAAAATTTACTCTTTGTGGTTTTTATTTGCATTTCCCTAGTAATAAGTGACATAGAATATTTCTTTGTGTGTCTGTTTATCTTTATGTCTTCTTTGGTGAACTATCTACTTAGATTCTCTGCCCATTTTTAAATTGGATTGTGTAAGTTTTGTATTTTAAATAATAACCTCTTATGTGATATATGGTTTGCAAATAAATATCCCTCCCATTCAGTAGGCTGTCTTTTGGATTTTTTTTTAAAGATTTATTTATTTATGCATACAAGCTGGGGTACAGGCCAGAGGTGTGGGGCGGCGAGAGGGTTCACCAGAGACAGAGTGGGGAGAAGAACAGGCAGATGGATGGAAATACACTGCTGAGGGGAGCACAGGAGTGGTCTAAATGTATTGCCTAATTAATAAATTAGGGCGAGGCAGGAGAGGTCTGCCCTGCCATGTGGGAGTCTCCCCGGCCCTGGGTGTTGAACTTGTTTTGCTGCTGCCTGCTGACAGCTCCACAGCGCAGGGCTTAACCGCTGTGCCACCAGGGAGGCCCCTGCCTTTTGGATTTAACAATGAGTTCTTTAGCTGCATTTTATTTTTTACTTTGATATAGTCCCATTTGTTTGTATTGTTTTGTTTCTTTTGTTGTTGGAGATGAATTCACAAAGGCATCACTATGATTGATGTCAAAGAGCTTATCTATATTTTCTTCCGTGTTTTTTTATGGTTTCAGGTCTTATATTCAAGTAATCCATTTTGAATTGGTTTTTGGTATACGATGTAAGATAGCTGACTGGTTTCATTGTTTTGTATGAGAATATTGGGTTTTCCCAGCACTATTTTTTCAGGAGACTTTCCTTTCTCCATTGTATACTCTTGATTCTTTGTCATAAATCAGTTGTCCTTTTATATATGGTCTTATTTCTGGGTTCTCAGATCTATTACATTGATCTTTGTGCCTATTTTTATCCTAATACTATGCTATTTTGATTACTGTAGCTTTGTAGTATTGTTTGACGACAGGTACTTGACACTGCGATTTTTATTCTTTTTTTCTCAGGATTGTTTTGGCTAGTTGAAGTCTTGCGGTTCTATATAAATTTCAGGATTTTTTTGTTCTATTTCTGCTCTTGGGATCTTGGTCAATATTTCATTGAATATATGTATTGGTTTACATAGAATGACCATTTTGACAATATTCGCTCTTCTAATACATGAGCACAGAATATTTTTCTATTTTTTTTTCCCTCTTCAACATATAGTTTCTGTGTTTCCTTTCCTCTGCTAGCTTTGGGTTTAGTTTGCTTTCTCCTTTCTTTTTTTAGTTCCTCTAAGTGTAAGGTTAGGTTATTGACTTAACATCATTCTTTTTCAAGGGAAACGTTGACAACTATAAATTTCCCTCTTAAACACTGCCTGGCTGCATCCCACATATTTTGCTCAGTATGCTTTTAAATCAAAGTAAACCCTCTGCATTCATTCAACAAATACTATGCCAATACAAATTATAGGTGGTGGGGATTCAGAGGTGAACACAAAAGACAGGCAAATCTATGTTTTCATGGAGCTGACATTTTATTGTAAACCACAAAGATAGCAACTGATGGTTTAAAATCTATGAAACAGGTACTGTAATAGAGAATGGTGGTGGCATTGCAGTTTTTAAAATTTATTAATTAGGCAATACATTCAGAAATCAAAAAGATAATAAAAGGGGTAGTTTGCAAAGTTTTTTTGCACTCTTGATACCACACACCTCATTCTTTATTGACCTGTGAGACTCCCTTCCCTACCCTGCTGTGGCAGTTTTATTTGTTGAACCATGAGGCAATTAGGTTTCCTGGTGTGAGCAGAGGTGTAGGAAATTTAAGGACTTGGAGAGTGGACATCTACCAACTGGGACATAAGTATTTCTATATAACCAGTACAACCTTGCTAGAGTATATGGGCTAAATATCCATGTTACTTATAAGTAACTATTTATACTAACTTGTTATAAGTTATTCCAATGTTTTTCCTGCAAATATAAAAGATTGTTTACTACATACTCTTTTGTATTTTGCTTTTTAAAGTTACTAATATATCCTGGAAATCGTTCTATATCGGTTCATAGAAAGCATCTTCATTTTCCCCAGATGCAGAATTGCAGAATGGCTTCAATAAGGATAGCTCATCTTTGTTCCATGTGCTGTTGGCTTGGGCAGCTTCTTTGGGACTGAAAGATCCAAGATGGCTTCATTCCAGTGACTGGCAATTCATTTGGGTAGACTGGTCCTCAGGTCAGTCTAGTTTCCAAGAAAATGAAGAATGCTTCCAAGAAAATGAAAATGGAAGCTACAAGGCCTCTTTATTTTCTAAATTTGTTTTTGCATAGAAGAATTGAGGTTTAGGACAGAGGTGCAGGGCGTGAGAGGATTCACCGGAGACAGAGCAGGGAACAGAACAGGCAGATTGAAATACACTGCTAAGGGGAGAAGCGATCGAGACAGGAGAGGTCTGCAGCACCATGTGGGTTAGCTCCTTGGCCGGGGATCGAACTCAGGCCTTAGAGGTGATAGCACTGACACTTAACCCATGTGCCACCAGGGAGGCCCTCATGATGTCCTCTAACTTCTAAATTTCCTGTAAACTGCAAGATGGGGCAAAAGACACTATTAGGGTCAAATTAAACATTACTTGCAAAAGTATTTTGTACCTATTGATCCTGATATTTTTCAATGATCATCTTTTGCCTGGACCAAAATATAACTTTAAAATCTAAGTAGATTGGGCCTCCCTGGTGGTGCAGCAGTTGAGCGCTGCGCTGTGGAGCTGTTGGCAGAGCGTGATGCGACTTCGACGCCCATCCGGGGAGAGTCCCACATGGTGCGGCAGACCTCTCCTGCCTCGCCCACTGCTCCCGTCAGCAGTGTATTTCTGATCTGCCTGTTCTGCTCCCCACTCTGTCTCTGGTGAAGCCTCTCGCCACTCCACGCCTCTGGCCTGTACCCCAGCTGTATGTATGGGTAAATAAATCTTTTTTAAAAAAATCTAAGTAGATTAATCACTCATTACTGAAAACCTCCTAAAATGTTTGTATTCCTTTATCAGAGTCCTTCCAGTGGTCTAAAAGGTCAACTTAGTCCCCACCCCCACTGCCATCTATTACATCATTTGCTCCTTTCCTCCAACTCTCCTCTCCTACCACATTAGCCTCCTTCCTTTCTTTAACTGACAAGACATAAGCCACCCTTGGGGCTTTCACTCTATGCTCAGATGTCCAAGTGATCTGCCTCTTAATGTCTTTCTCACATAGGACTTTTTTTTTTGTAATCACATTTATTCTCTTACATCATTGTTCGTTTTTGTTCATTATTTGATTTCTCCCCTCGGGTGTAGTCCCTATAGTCTCCCACCACCACAGCACACATGAGCCATCACCGTAGCCTGTTGTGCTCTGTCCTCTTCTGTCTTGACCCCTCATCCTTCCCTCCCCATCTCGGTGCCTCAGATCTATAGTCAGCTTGTAAGTTTTGTCTTTTCCCTGACCCTTTGTTCAGTTTCTCTGTATTCCATATTCGATGTTAATCTCTTTCCTTCTAACTTATTTTGCTTAGCATAGTCCCTTCCAGCTCCATCCATGTTGCCACAAATGGCATGAATTTATCTTTTTTGATCATTGAGTAGTATTCCATTGTGTGTATATATACCACATCTTCCTGATCCATCCTTCTGTTTGGGGGAACTTAGGTTTTTTTCTGTATCTTAGCTATTGTAAATAGTGTTGCAGTAAACACAAGAGTGCAGGTTTCCTTTTGAATTAGTGATTTTGTGTTCTTTGGATACATTCTTAGTAGTCTCACAGAGGACTTTCTAAGTGAACCTTCTTTTTTTTTCACTCTAAATTTGTCCCCACTCTGCCTCTATTCAGATACTCCCTATCGTAGTTACCTGTGACTGCCATAAAATACTTTGTGGTAGATTAATATAACAAATTTATTCTCTAGCAATTCTAGAGGGCAGATGTTTGAAATCAAGGTGTCAACTGGGCTATCCTCCCTGCAGATGCTCTGGGAGAGATTTTACTGCTTATCTCTTTCAGTTTCTGGTGGCTCCACGC
Organism: Scalopus aquaticus; assembly: GCA_004024925.1. NCBI lineage: Eukaryota > Metazoa > Chordata > Mammalia > Eulipotyphla > Talpidae > Scalopus > Scalopus aquaticus. Next base: position 84,558 of record PVIJ01002737.1, on the reverse strand, counting down.
ATTCCTTCGAACATGCACATATTTCTTTGTGCATGTACAGTTCAGGGACTTTAGGTACATTCTGAGTTTTGTGAAACAAATCACAACTTTTTCATCTTGCAGATCTGAAATTCTGCACTCATTAAAGAACTCCCCATTTTCCCCTCCCTTAATCTCAGCACCCACCACTCTACTATGTCTCTGGTTTTGACTAAGAACCTAATGTAAGTGGAATCATATAATATTTGTCCCTTTGTGACTGGCTTATTTTATTCAGCATAATGTCCTCAAAGTTCATTCATATTGTAACATGTGTCAGGCATTTCTTTTTAAGGCTGGATGATACTCAATGCTATGTGTATTTTATTTATCTCGTGTATTCATTTGTGCATGAGATTTGAGTTCTTTTCACCTCTTGGTTATTGCAAATGGTGCTGCTGTGAACATGGGTGCGCAAATATCTTTTGAAGACGCTGCTTTCAATTCTTTTAGAAATCAACCCAGAAGTGGGATTGCTGGGTCATATTGCTGTACTTAGTGTTTTGAGGAACTGCCTGCCATACTATTGGGTTGTCAGAAAAATCATGATGTATTTTCTAGTGCCATCTGCTGCAAAAATGCATCATAACTTTTCCGACATCCCAATATTTTCCATAGTGGCAGCATCATTTTGCAATCCCATCAAGGGTTCACAGGGTTCCAGTTTCTCCACATGCTCACCAACATTTGTTATTTTCTGATGACCTCCAAGTAGCTATTTTAATGGGTGTAAGGTATCTTTGTGACTCTTAAAAAGCCATTGGTAGGCTGTCTGCTCCTTCCAGTTCAACGGACAGCCACTTCTCATGCAGCTTGAGTCATGTCCCTGAGACACCATGGTAAAGGTTGGAGTGAATGGATTTGCCGGGTTGAGTGCCTGGTTAACAGGGCTGTTTTTAACTCTGGCGAAGTGGATATTGTTGTCATCAGTGGTCCCTTCATTGACCTCAGGTACGTGTTCATCCTTAGCAAGGGTGAAAACAGGAAGATTGTTATCAGTGGAAAGCCCATCTCCATCTTCTAGGAGCGAGATCCCACCAGCGTCAAATGGGATGATGCTGGTGCTAAATATGTTGTGTAGTCCAACAGTGTCAGGGGCTCACTTGAAGAGTGGGGTCAAAGGGTCATCATGTCTGCCCTCTCTGCTGACACTCCCTTGTTTGTGTTGGGCATGAACCATGAAAAGTATGACAATGCCCTCAAGATTGTCCGTAAAACCTACTACACTACCAACCACTTGGCTCTCCTGGCCAAGGTCATCCATGACAACTTTGGCATTGTGGACAGACTCATGACCACAGTCCACACCATCACAGCCACCCAAAAGCCCATGGATGGCTCCTCTGGGATGACCAGATGACATGATGGCCAAGGGGCTGCCCAGACCCGTCTCTACTAGCGCCACCAAGGCTGTGGGCACTGTCATCCCTTGTGGGAAGCTCAATGTCATGACCTTTTGTGTCCCCAACTCCAGTGTGTCCATTGTGGGTCTGACCTGTTGCCTCTAGAAAGCTGCCAAATACAATGATGTCAAGGTGGTGAAGCAGGCATCACAGGGCCCCTCAGGGCATCCTGAGCTACACTGAGAACTAGATTGTCTCCTGCAATTTTAACAGTGACACCCACCCCTCTACCTTTAATCCTGGGGCTGCGACTGCCCTTAGTGACCACATTGTCAAGCTTGTGGCTATAGCAACAGGATGATGAGCCTTACAGTTTACATGACCTTCAAGAAGGGAAGGTCCCCTGGACCACCAGCCTCAGTGAGAGAACAAGAGGGAGAGAGATCCCTTAGCTGCTGCAGAGTCCTTCTCCCATTCATCCAACACACTGAGAATCTCCTGACCTCACCAGAGTTCTATCCCAGACGCCTTGGAGAAGGGGAGGGACTTAGGGAACTCTACTCATGTATCATCAATAAAATACACTGTATTCAGCCAAAAAACAATCAGAAGATATCATTGGATTTAGGACCCACAGGGATAAGCCAGGATCCTTAATTATATTTGCAAAGACCCCTTTTCCATGTAAGGTCACATTCATAGGTTCTTGAACAGTACATGTCATTTTGTGGGTTACCTTTCAACCCACTACTCTCCCCATCCTTTTCCTAGCCTTATATTTCTGCTTGACACATCTCCATTTGACATGCCATGTATTTACTTGTGTATTTTGGTTGAAAGAAGGGGTACCTTGCTTAGACAATGGCAAAAATTACCCACCATCTTTGAGAGAAAAAGTTTTGGGGCCTGGGGAATTACATTACCTATGGTAAGTTTTCTGTAGCAGTGAATGCAATCTCTTTAAGATTAACCATAAATTAAGACAAATTTCATGGCACTCCATTATTTTTTAAAAATGCAAAATTAAAATACCATTTTTTAAAAGATTGATTTATTTATACATACAAGCTGGGGTACAGGCAAGAGGTGTGGGGCGGCGAGAGGGTTCACCAGAGACAGAGTGGGGAGCAGAACAGGCAGATCAGAAACACTGCTGAAGGGAGCAGCGGGCGAGGCAGGAGAGGTCTGCTGCACCATGTGGGATTCTCCCTGGCTGGGCGCTGCTGCCGACAGCTCCACAGCGCAGCACTTAACCACTGCGTCACCAGGGAGGCCCCTAAAATACCATTTCTAAGTAAAGTGAATCTGAGCATTTCTCCTTAGATAGTGATTGATTTTGTGTCTAGGGGAGGAAATGCACAAAATAGAATGAAGAAGCCCATAAAGCTACTAGAGTGTGTCAAAAGGACACGTGAGAAACATTTTAGGAGGCTGCTTGAACACTAAAGACTATTATAATGGATTGAAACACATTTTTAATTTCTGTAAATCCTCCCTGACTCGTTTACACAAGAAACCAGAGACAGAAATATTAAATGACATGAAGATACAGTCGAATCCAGAAAACAGGAAATTTTATTAGTCAAAGGATCCAGTTGCTTCGATTGGTAAATGGTGTCAACAAGTCCTAGGGCAAGTTAGGGTTAATTAGGCAGCTCCAGGGACAGTGCAGGTAGGAACTTTGGGAGAGTTAAAGAAGCTTCTGAGTTAAGGACAGAGAAATCCAGGAGGGCTAATGAGGGCAGTAAATTTTAAGAGCCCTTGGGCTGAGGCAATGAAAGACATAAGAGCTGTAAAGTTAGACACAGCTGCCCAGGGAAGTACAGCCACACACAGAGAGACCGAGCCAATCACAAAGATAGATTTTTTAAATAGAAAAAAAAGGTTTAAATATGCCCTAGACACTGGCCCATTCGGCTGCCTTGCCCCTCCCTGGCCTGGTTCCACCGGCCTGGGAGTCCCACTTTATTTCTGTTCCTTTTCTCCTTAATAAACTTCTTTCTCTGAAAAAATTTGCCTCTTTTTTTCTTGCTTGCCTGAGCTTCAGCTAAGTGCCTGCTGGGCTTTGTTAAGACACCAATCGTGGTGGTCTAGTGGCTAGGACTCAGTGCTGCCGCCCCAGCCTGGGATCTATTCCTGGCTTGAAGACTAGACCTGAAAATGTGAAATTATGGTATCATTATCAAAAACGAAACTGTTGGGGGGTGGGGAGCCCCCCTGGTGGCGCAGCGGTTGGCGCTGCGCCTTGGAGCTGTCGGCAGCGAGCGGTGCGGGTTCGATGCCCAGCGGGGAGAATCCCACATGGTGCCGCAGACCTCTCCTGCCTCGCCCGCTGCTCCCCTCAGCAGTGTATTTCTGATCTGCCTGTTCTGCTCCCCACTCTGTCTCTGGTGAACCCTCTCGCCGCCCCACGCCTCTGGCCCGTACCCCAGCTTGTATAAATAAATCTTTAAAAAAAAATTTCCAAAAAAAAACAAAACAAAAAACTGTTGGGGCTGGTTCCCGCCGCCCGCCCATCCGCCACCCCGGTATCCATCACCAGACGCCACCTGCAGATGCGTGAGTTACCGGACAAGTGCTTCTAACAGTGAGGATGGGAAGGCAAAAGTAACGGTCACGTGCAGGGACGGCTACCCGCACGTCATACAGCACTCTAGCCCTATCCGAGCCCCGCCGCTCAACACTGCCGGTCCCTGAGCGGGTAGAGCGACACACCCTCCAACCCATCAGTCCACATTTCCAGATTTTCAGCGCCCGGCAGCCGCGCTCTAGGAGTTCCTGGGATGGAAAGACCAAGGGAGTGAGGAGCACCTCTGCGCACGCGCACATTCCATCGGCGTGCGGCCTAGCCCGAGGACGTTGAGGACGCTGGCGGGCGTTTCCGCACATGCGCACTTTCAGCTCCGCCTGCTGCGTGGCCCTGGAGACGGGCGCAGGCGCGCTCGGCGGGGGCGCGCCATGGCAGGTGTCTGGGAGAGGCGGCGGCAGGTTATGGGGCAGGTGCTGGTGTTGGTCGTACTTTGCGTGGCGGGAGCCCAGGGCCTCTACTTCCACATTGGCGAGACCGAGAAGCGGTGCTTCATTGAGGAAATCCCCGACGAGACCATGGTCATCGGTCAGGAGGGCGCGAGGGCGGAGAGGGCCCTGTGTGTTCCCTGACGCACCCGTGTTCCCCACCCCACCGGACCGCTACAACTGAGCCACGGCCGGCGCCCATGGCAGCGGTGCTCCTCTGGGCGTGTGGGCCGTGCGGATAAGGAGGGTTGTGAGAATTTTGTCTGCTTCACAGGGAACTACCGCACCCAGATGTGGGATAAGCAGAAGGAAGTCTTCCTGCCCTCGACCCCTGGCTTGGGTATGCACGTGGAGGTGAAGGACCCTGAAGGCAAGGTAGGCTTCTAATGGTAGTCTGCGCTGCCTCAGGCGACTTGCAGACTGCTTCAGGTCGTCCTTCCATACAGCTCAGAGGACGTGAGCTTGAACCTGGAAGAGGTCAGAGTAGAGGTGGGACCTTTCACTGACTGCTGTGTTGCAGGTGGTGCTGTCGCGGCAGTATGGCTCTGAGGGCCGCTTCACCTTCACTTCGCACACTCCTGGTGACCATCAGATCTGCCTACACTCCAACTCTACCAGGATGGCTCTCTTTGCTGGTGGCAGATTGGTGAGATAGTTTTCGGTCACAACTCGGAATCTCTTGCTTGTTCCAAAGTTTTATGACTGAGCTCATTTGTGACACTTTATGGTATAGTCACATCTGGAGGACAGGTGTTGCCCTTCTGCCTCACACCCCAGGGACAAGAGTGGGTTGCATAGCCTTGAACAGTCAGGCGCTTCACTACCCAGACACCATAATGTCTGAGTGTTTGTGACTTTATGACTTTGGGGCCCCAACTGCATTTCCTTCTAGCGTGTCCACCTAGACATCCAGGTTGGGGAGCATGCCAACAACTATCCTGAGATTGCTGCTAAGGATAAACTGACAGAGCTGCAACTCCGAGCCCGCCAGTTGCTTGATCAGGTGGAACAGATCCAGAAGGAGCAGGATTACCAAAGGGTAAGGGTATCTCCCTGTACTTGGGATGGCAGTTGACCTTTAAACTCACTACACCTTCTGGAAGTTCTGCTTGGGACTTTCCCTCCTTGGGAGATGAGCTGTTCAGTGAATGAAATGGAGGATTTCAGTCTAGGTGGATGTTTTTAAGCTCTGTAGAATAAAGTGAACAGAGGACAGTTCACAGTCTAGAAATAGCTATTGCCTGCTTTACTTGGGATCTTGCTTGAACTGGTAGGAGCATGATTTCTGTCCTAGCAGAGGTGCTTGTGGAAAAATAGGACATCACTTCCTTAGGGAATACCTAATGGTAGCTGAGGCAGTATTCCAGAAGGCATTTGTTTCCATAGTTGAATAGTTCCATAAGAGGGAGGGGCCTTATACCAGCCAGGGACCATTTAATCTTGGGTCTGTTGTCTCATGCAGTATCGTGAAGAGCGCTTCCGTCTGACCAGCGAGAGCACCAACCAGAGGGTCCTGTGGTGGTCCATTGCTCAGACTGTGATCCTCATCCTCACTGGCATCTGGCAGATGCGTCACCTGAAGAGCTTCTTTGAGGCCAAGAAGCTGGTGTAGTGTCCTCTCTATGTGACCCTTCCCTTTCACCTCAGTTGTTTGGTACTTTTCCCACCCAATACCGTATCCATCTGGATTTCAAGGGGAGAAAAATGAAAAAAGAATTTAGGCCTCATTGGTTCCATGGCAACAAAACATTCAGATCAGTCACTTGTTAACACTGGTTCTCAAGGACATAGGACATTGATCCAAACTTCAAAGATCTGTCCTGGGGTTTGTGAAGAGTTGGAACTGATCTTGAATAAGTCTTGCAACTTTTGCCTTCATCCTGTCACAAAATGAGCAAATGAAAATTCTCTCCTATTCTTTTCACTTCTTTGGATCTACTTATGCAGTCGGGGGCTAAAATAATTTACTGAGGAGACTCCCCTCTTTGGTCCCCTGCCAGTCCTGGGTTTACTCAGTGACTTTGTGAATGTAAATAAGGGGCAGGTCTTGGCCCCAGAGGATTGAAATGTTTTTCTATATATTAGAACTATTTTTTGATAAATTATATATTTTCCTTCCTAGTTGAAGTGTTACTGCTTGTGTATAACTAGCTGAAAATACCAATGCAGTCCTCTGTATTCTGTCGATCCACACATTTTGGTCCCTACCATGGAGCTCTCAGGATTTCAGTGAGCTGTAGCCCAGAAAGCTGACATCACATTTGCTCTCAAGGCTTCATTGAGGGCTGAGCAGAGAATTTTCTGGGACACCTGTGATTTCCATCACACAGGGCCTCAGAGTTAGAGTGAGGTAGTAACAACACAAGGCAGCACCTTACCGTCCCTCTTCCCTTAACCTTTATTTAAACTGTGGTAAATGTTTTCTCCATAGGAACCAGATTTGGTTCTTTATACAGATTTTTCCAATGAAATAAAACATGTTGTAGTAACTGTGTTTGAAATAAAGTAAGAGGCTGTGGGTAGAGGTGAGGCACAAAGAGAAACGGGAAAGGCTCCTGGTTTCGCTTGCCTCTTGCTGACCCGGAGTGGGCTGTACTGTGTGGGCTGTGGTACTGGGACTTGGCTTGACGTTCTCTAGTGTGTGGAAACAAGCAGGATGGTTGCTCAGTCATTCGTAGAGGCTGATGAGGTAGACCTATCGGCACAGAATTGTGAGGTGATTAAGTACTTGTTTCTTTGACCTCCCAGAATCATCAATTCAAGCAGATCTTACTACACTTCTCTCCTGCCCTTCTACTGTGTAAAACTTAATAGTTGCCCATTCTTGACATTTTGTTTCATGGTTTTACTTTTATTTAAAATACATTTTTTTTTTTTTACTACTTATCTGACTTACAGAACTAAATTTGCCCCTTCTTGTTTTTCTCTTCATGTCCTATACCATTTAACTTTAAAGATAGGGAATTTAGCTTTGTCATTTAGGCTTTGCCATTTAATATTCTTGTAAGCACTTAAAACTTTTTACATATTCCTCATATCTAATTCTGAATGGTTGTGTAACAGTCTGGTGAGGTGAAATGCCATAATTGACATATATATCCATAGATTTTCAGATTTTGAAAAGTTCCTAATTTTCTTCATGTTAGAATTAACACAATATCAGAATTAGTTTAGAACTAGTTTGGAGCTAGTTTGCTATGTGGCCCTCTGGACTTGTGGAGTATGGGACATGCCAGGGAAGGGACACATTTCTGCTCCATGGCTGTTACTAGAAATCTGCTCAGCAAAGCAGAGACCAGAGCCTGAGGTGTGGGAGAGAGGGAAACTACAGATAGGAGCTGGGACTGGCTTTAACAGGTCAGTTCAGTAGATAATCAAGTGCATTTTGATTATGCTAATAGGTTATGTGCATAGATTTCTCATGAATTTTGATAGGAAGGGGTGGAATGCAGGCAAATGTGGGAATGCGTTACACCTTTATACTGACGGGGTAGTTGCAGTAGTGATGGGTAGATGACGGGCTGACAACTGGGGAAAGCAAGGATTGCCATATATGGCGTTTTCAGAGACATAAAGTTAAAACAGTTTAGCTATATACAAGATATTTTTGGTGATTTTTCCCAAGTACCACCCAATTCCATTCTGAAATCCTTGCTGTTTACACTATATAACATCCTTATTGAAACATCTACAACCTTACCACAAAAAAAAGTCAGGGGACAGAGGAGACTATTTATTCCCTATCATCATCTGACCCACTCCCCCCAACTCTCACTGGGTACCCAGTATTCATTTAGTTTCCATTTCACATTACCATAATGTGTGAACTGGGTCCATATCAGTGGATACACAGGATCATGTGGGCAACTCCTCAACACAGATTCCTGGGCAACATTCAAGTTCAGTTTGTATGTGTGATGTGGCAGATGGAATAATGCTTTCCCCTTCAGCCCCCCAAGATCCATGTCCTAATCCTTGGAACCTGTTAATGTTATCTAACAGAAAAAGGGAATTACACTTGCTAATTAGGCGATTTTAAAATAGGGAGACTGTCCTAGGTGATCTAGGTGGGCCCAGAGTAATAGAAGTGGACGACAGGCAAAGAACCTGGCAGAGATGAGATATGAGGACTCAACTCACCTTTGCTGCACTGAAGTTGGAAGAAGCAGCCAAGAATCAAACTGGAAAGGCAAGAAACTACCCATCCTGAGTCTCCAAAAGAGAACGTGGCCCTGTCACATCTTGATTTCAACCCTGTGATTTCGACCTGTGTTGGATTTCTGACCTATAGAACTGTAAGGTAACAGATTTGTGTTTTACACCACTAAGTTTATTAACTTACTACAGCATCAGTAGGAAGCTAACATAGGTAGAGACCAAGAATCCTTATTTGAACCAAACTGTGTAGTAACTGATGGTAATCCAGGTTTGGGAACCCAAACAACCTACCTTACTCTTTCTTCTACTTACTTTTCCAACCCTCTTTCTTATACATTTCAGTTGTAGCCTGGCCTTTGCACTGCCTATGGCCTTGATGGTAACCTCCTCATTAACCTCTGCAATATGCAGGTACACCCAGTGTCATTTGTTTTCTACTTTACTTCTACTAGTTTGTTTTACCTGTTCTCACCATGCTGCTTGCATGGCTGTCCCCGAAGGAAATTACCGTGTATGTACGGCTCATGGTGGGTGGTGGTGAAGGCACTGCTGCACTCTGAGTAGACCTCTCTGCACCACGCAGGAGGCACAGGATGCACCCAGACAGACCCTGTTTTTAGGGAGCCACAGATGCACATTACAAACACATTCATGTGTTCTGTAACTGGAAATAGTCTAGATGATCGTTTTTAGGGTTTATTAGATAACCAAAGTTAGGATTCATACCTGGAAGCAGTCTGACAGACTTTACTCTGAGAGCTGTTCCAATAAACACAAATTTGAATTTAGTTATATATGTAGGAAGTGAGTCTTTACATTAAGAATCAATTTTTGACAGGAGGGGCATTTTGTCCTGACTTAAACCTAGGCTGATGCTACATGAAGGCAATGCAGGATTTAGTTTCACCTTTTCTAAAGCGTGCACTGCAAAGATGCAAAGGCTGGGTACTCCTTGTTAAGTTTTTTTTATTTTTCTTTATCTGGCTCCTTGGTCACCGACAGTGTGAAAAGACTGGCAAAAGAATTCCTGCATAGACTACAGGATGGAGCCTGTTGTCATTTTTAAGTCACGAGAATGACATCACTCTCCTACCTGCAAGAGGGGTGGGTGTCCCTAGAAAATTTTATAGTATGTTTACAGTTCTGAGTCTGAGTGTACTTAGTGTGAGCATATTATGAGGCCAAGGCTACTATAAAAGGAGCTAAGTGGAAGGTAAGCCCTAAATTTGGGGCAATCCGCCGGTTGTCAGGATGGTGGGGGGGGGGTTGGGGAGGGGGGCAACCCTGCCTCCACTTACTTTAACTGTCGCCAATCACGCTAGTCCCACACTGCCCGCAATCCCGCAGTGCACAGCCAGAGGCGGTGTATGGGCACCCAAGTGGCCGCGAGACTGCGAAGGGCACATGGGTCCCGGGCAACCTCGACCCAGCCGCCCCGCCATCTACCAGCACATCTCCGGTAGTCACGGCGCCTTCAGAAAACAGGAAGCCAGGCCCCTGCACTTCCGGAAAGGACAGCTCTTCCGATGCCGATTGGCTATTGCTTTGTCCCGCACGCACGTTGTGGTTCACTTCCTGTCTCGCCCGCCTGTTGGCCCACCGGAGCGGCATGGCGGACACTGACGTGCTGGGATTCCAAGACATGGGGCTCGATCCCCGGCTCCTGCAGGTACCCGCTGGGCCGAGCAGCCTGGCCCACGAACCCCTTGGAGGGCAGGCTTGTCGGTGACGGAGACGGGGTGGGCATTGAGCCTCCTCAGCCGCGCCTTGTCTTTCCTAGGCCGTCGCCGACCTGGGCTGGCAGCGCCCCACGCTGATTCAGGAGAAGGCCATCCCGCTGGCCCTGGAAGGGAAGGATCTCCTGGCTCGGGCCCGCACGGGATCCGGGAAGACGGCCGCTTATGCCATTCCGATGCTGCAGCTGCTGCTCCAAAGGAAGGCGGTGGGTGGCTGGAGAGGATCCTGCTGGTGGTCGCTGGGGAATTCGTGCTCCCTCCCCTAATCTGATTCAAAGAACCAGGTTTTCCTTTTTGGCTCTTCGGGAAAGCTGGCCTGGGAGACCCGGTGCTGTTTTGACTGACTCTCAGCACTGCAGCTGGGTCTTCGTCCCGGCCCTGCCTTCTCCACCATCCTTAGTGTGATGTAGAGTAAATCGTTTCTTTTCACTTTCTACTATAAATAGGTGGGATCGCCCTCCTCTCCCCTGCTTATCCCCTCCCCCTCCTTATTGATAGAATTTCTGTGAAGTTCCACCTCCATAACCCATACGTCGTAAATGACTTAATAGCCATAAAGTAAGCTACTCCTCTTGAGAGTCAGTGTCTGGAGAAAGAATCCTCTGGTTTACTTTTGAGGTGGGTAGAAGTAAGTGGGATTGGGGTCAGAACACAGTTAATTTGTACTGTTGGGTTGTTTAATGTTAATTATCTTAAGTTTGTTTCTGTTAACATCAAAAGCATGCTAGTTAATACATTATATGTGAAAATGATACTGAACCAGATATAATAGTTACTACATAACTTATTTTTCACTGTGTTCCACATTCTTCCCTCCCCTCCATCCCTTAATACCCCTTTGACCCTTTCTCCTGTCTCCCTTGTTACTTCAGAAACATCACTTCATTTATGACTGTCTAAACTTATAATTATTTTGCTTTGTCAATTCATCCTTGTTCTATTCATATATATGAAAATGTCTTTTTCATTTGTCTTTTTGCTTTCTCACTTGCTTTAGTACATATAATCCCACCAAACTCATTCCATTTTGCTGTAAATGGTAACTGTTCATCTTTCCTTATAGCTGACAAGTATTCCATTATGTGGATAATGGTGAATATTTATCCAATTCTTTATCAATGGGCACTAAGTTGTTTCCAAGTCCTAGCTACTGTAATCAATGCAATAAACATCGTGGAGCATGTAATTATATGAGTCGATAGCTTCATGTTCTTCAGATAGATGCCCAGGAGTATTTCCAGGTCGCTTTCCAAAATGGCTGCACGAGTTTCCCATCAGCAGTTCCCTTTTTCTCCACATCCTTTCTAGCACTTGTTGGGCATCTTTATAATATATGCCTTTCTCATGGATGTGAAATAATCTCATTGTGGTTTTTAAAAATGATGTTGAACGTTTCCTCAGATATCTATTGGACTTTTGGATATCCTCCTTGGAGAATTGTCCTCAGATCTGTTGCCCATTTATTAATTGGGTTGTTTGATTTTTTTGTTGTTAAACTGAAAAAGTTCCTGTGTATCTTACATGTTAACTCCTTGTTGGTTTTATGTGTGAATATTTCCTCCCTTTCAGTAGGTCTCTTTCTAGTCACGAATGTGTCAGATTGCCTGGAAGAAGTAGAGAAAAGCAACAGGACACTACAATGACACAAACTCTTAATTTCTGTTTTTGCAGACAGGTCCTTTGATAGAACAAGCAGTGAGAGGTCTTGTTCTTGTGCCCACCAAAGAACTGGCACGACAGGCCCAGTCCATGATTCAGCAGCTAGCTGCCTACTGTGCTCGAGACATCCGGGTGGCCAATGTCTCAGCCGCTGAAGATTCAGCCTCTCAGAGGTAGGTGAAAGCAAGACTGCGGGGCAGTGAAGCTGCCCAGAAATGTGGGATTGGGTTTTCGTGTAGCAGAAAAGATGGCTGGTCCAGATTGAGGTCCTAGCTGCTGCTGCTTCTACTTGCAGAGCTGTGCTCATGGAGAAACCAGATGTCGTGGTGGGGACCCCATCTCGCATATTAAACCACCTGCAACAAGACAATTTGAAACTGCGAGACTCCCTGGAGCTGCTGGTGGTAGATGAGGCGGATCTTCTTTTCTCCTTTGGCTTTGAGGAAGAACTCAAGAGTCTTCTCTGGTAAGGAAGAGGTATGTGTGGGTTGTGAGTAGACTAAGGCCTAGAGCCAGGTGGCCAGTGTTCAGATGACACAATTAGAGATCCTTGGAGTTAGAGTCTGATGGGGCTCTGTTTCCTTTTAGCCACTTGCCCAGGATTTACCAGGCTTTTCTGATGTCAGCTACTTTTAATGAGGATGTACAAGCACTCAAGGAACTGGTACTCCATAATCCGGTAAGGGCTCTATGGAAGCATGTGGAGCTGCTGACATTTGATACTCAAAGGAATCGATCTTCCTGTCTAAAGGAACCTTTTGGTGTTTCTGGTGGGAGATTTGTAATTTAGCATCCCTGATTCTGAGTCAGTGGAAGCCATTAGTCTCTGTGTGCCAATCTAAAGTCACCACTTTGTTCCAGATGGTCTGTGTAGGGTTTCACGTTTTGCCTAATGGCCTGAACAAAGACTACCCTTCAAGGGGCAGAAAGGCTGCCTGTGCAACAGAAACAAAGTTCTCGCGTTACATTGACTTTAGAAAAGTTGTGGCTGTAGAATTTTCCTCCTCAGTATAGTCATTCATTGCCTATTTCTCTTTGTTCTGTGCCCCAAATAGTTTATGTGTAGTTTCATGTCATCTGTATACACCACAGCAGTTAGTACTTTGAATTCTTACATTACAAATTGGAAGGACCCCAGGTTTCGTGCATGAACATGTTTCCACTGTGGTTGCCAAACCAGTGGCTTGCATTAGCATTTCTGTCCCCTTTTCTGACCACAGACCTATCTTCCTCCAGGTTACTCTCAAATTACAGGAGTCCCAGCTTCCAGGACCAGACCAGTTACAGCAATTTCAGGTTGTTTGTGAGACAGAAGAAGATAAATTTCTGTTGTTGTATGCTCTGCTCAAGTTATCCTTGATTCGGGGCAAGTCTTTGCTCTTTGTCAACACTCTGGAGCGGAGTTACCGTCTGCGTCTATTCCTGGAGCAGTTTAGTATTCCCACTTGTGTGCTCAATGGAGAACTCCCACTGCACTCCAGGTTTGCCTCTTCAATATCTTGGTTGGGAGAAGTCAGAGATGGGATTTGCAAAAGGAAGGTCCATTTGCTGTTCTTGTTTCTTGAGCATTTAGTAGAGGGAGGCTCAGGATTTGACTGGTGTTCACTGACCTATTCATTTTTTGACTCTGAATTACCCACTATTCTGTTTCTCCCTGAGGAAATTGAGGCAGGAAGATTAGGTAAGGAAATTTTTTTTTTTGAGATTTATTTATGCAAAGAAGAACTGACCTGTAGGCCAGAGGTGCGGGGGTGAGAGGATTCACCCGAGACAGAGTGGGGAGCAGAATAAACAGATTTACTAAAATACACTGCTAAGGGGAGCAGCGGGCAAGACAGGAGAGGTCTGCTGCGCCATGTGGGTTAGTTCCCTGGCCAGGATTGAATTCAGGTCACATTGGTGATAGCGCTGAGACTTAACCCCTACGCCATCTGGAAGGGCCCAGGGAAATAATTTAAGAAGAGAGAAAAGTGACAAAAGATGATGGTTTCTGTGGTGCTGAGGTGAGAGATGGCCCCCAACTTGCTTGTTGGAACCGAGCCGCCATCTGCTTCTATGTCACAGGTGCCACATCATCTCACAGTTCAATCAAGGCTTCTACGACTGTGTCATAGCAACTGATACCGAAGTCCTGGGCACCCTTGTCAAGGGCAAGCGTCGGGGCAAAGGGTCCAAAAAGGACAAGTAAGTTTATCTTTCTGTCCAGCTTTCCCTAGAGAAACTTGATTTTTAGCCTTTTAGATGACTGAAACAGGAGTGCCTGTGTGTGGAACCAGATGTTCCAGGCCAGACTGGCAGCAAAACCCATAGAGCACCACAGGCCCTGAATTGGCTGCCTGGTGTGGAGAAGGGGAGTGAAGGGCTCATTTACTCTGTGGGCATCACAAAGGATGAGACTGCCAGGGATCTAATGCACTGTCCTACGAGGGGAAATACCCAGTCTGTAGTGGGTATGCAACTGTGACTTATGGAGAGAGATTTCTAGGGTGAGGGAAGATCTCAGTCTCTGCCTGATGAGTTATTTGACCCGGGGTGGTTCTCAGAGGACACTGTGGGTCAGTGAGTTCTACTCTTGCCCCAGAGCTGAGGTCAGGGCAAGGGTTTGGCCAAATGTCAAAGCTCTCGGCCACCCCTACTACCCAAAACCTTTGAATTGGTTCTAACACTGCAGAATATTACATGTGTCAGAATTTTGTGGTTTCACACAAGGCTTTGTTTCGAGCTCTTGGTGATCAAATAAACGTGAGAACACCTGCCTACAGGAAAGGAGGGTCTGTCTGATGGTGGGGTGTTTTCCTACAGGGCCTCTGATCCAGAGGCAGGTGTGGCGCGGGGCATAGACTTCCATTATGTTACTGCCGTGCTCAACTTTGATCTACCCCCGACCCCTGAAGCCTACATTCATCGAGCTGGCAGGTAGGAGAGCTGGGGTGTGGTGGACCAATCATCTGGACCAGGGGTTTGGGAGGGGGCCCTGAAGGATTCTGGCCATAGACACAGATTGGTTGTCTCTGCTTATAGGACGGCACGTGCCAACAACCCAGGCACAGTCCTGACCTTTGTACTGCCTACAGAACAGTCCCTCCTGAGTAAGATCGAAGAATTTCTCGGTGGTTTCAGTGGAGGTAAGTGCCTAATTCACTTTGGCCTAGTCTGGGCCTGTAGAAGGTGGCCCAGAGACACTGCTGGGTGGGGAGGTGGGGAAAGTCTCTACACCCTGATTTTCTTATTTGGCGTGGGTGATACCTGTGCCCACATTGTCATTTGTCGTGTCTGGTAATCTTTTACACTGCTCAGCCTTAGTGACAGTGCTCAGAACAGCTCCTGACTTGAGGCGCCTGTGCTCCTCCTGCTCCTGTGGTGGTTGTCATGGGGTCCCTTTGTGGCCAGAGTGGCCTTGAATGGTCAGGTGGTCGGAGCCTGAGGCTCAGGGACGTGGGAACAACAGAACACACTGTCCACAGCATTGTGGAGACCCTCTTGATCACGTGTTTGGCTCATATGAGACATCGGTGGGCATCGTTCCCTGTAGCTAACCCCCAGGGTGGACGGAGGAGGTGTTGGGGGCGGGTACAGGAGGTCTCTAGCAGACCCTGTCCTGAACCTTAGCCTATGAGACCCTCCTTGCTGCTTCTCCACAGAGAACAGGGTGCCAATTCTGCTTCCCTACCAGTTCCGCATGGAGGAGATCGAGGGCTTCCGCTATCGCTGCAGAGTGAGTAGAACCAAGGGGGCAGGAATGGTGGGGATTATTTTAGGAACCCAGGGCCAGACCTAGGCATAGGGAGGATTCGGGTGCACATCTAGGCACAGGGAGGATCCGGGCAGCCTCCTGTCTTGATTTTCAGTGTCTACCTCCAGGATGCCATGCGCTCAGTGACTAAACAAGCCATTCGAGAGGCAAGATTGAAGGAGATCAAAGAGGAACTTCTGCACTCAGAGAAGCTCAAGGTGAGGTGGGAAGGAGGAGGAGAGAACTTTAGATTTCTCTCTTTTCTTGGGGATTGACTGAGTGTTGAGTAGAGAGGGGCAGCAAGTGGAAAGGAAACAGGCCAAGAGCAATTGAAGGAAGCCAGCACGTTTTTTCAGGAAGGTGAATGGACAACACCTCTGGTAGACAGTTATGACGTCTAACAGAATTAACGCTTCTGCATCCCCTTAACGTAATTGTGAATGCACACAATCATACATGCCCAAGTTTGACACAGCATTGTTTCCCAAAGGTAGGGATGTGCTAAACATGCTCGGAATGAGGATAGACAAAGGAGCAAGGGGGCTGTGTGCTATGCAGGACAGTGCAGGATAATGCCACGTGAGGAAGGGTGTGGTGTGGTACTGTGCCTCACAGAAGGGAGAGTGAATGCAGAGCCACGTCTCGCTGTCTGTGCAGAGCACCCTGAGGGGAACAAGACAGCATCAGTAGTTGACTCAGAGGGCTAGAAGTGACTGTGGACAAAGATGTGGAAAAACCTGCCTCTTATGTTCTAAAACACACTTTTTAAAAAATACTTATTTTTTTATTTCTGTCTTTTACATTATTGTGTATTCCCGGTATAATTCCCACCTCCAATTCACTAGTGAACCATCGCCATAGTCCCTTGTGCTCTTCTCTCCCGTTTTGTTTTTTTTCTTTTAAAGATTTATTTATTTATGCATACATACTGGGGTACAGACCAGAGGTCTGGGGTGGCGAGAGGGTTCACCAGAGACAGAGTGGGGAGCACAACAGGCAGATCAATGGAAACACACTGCTGAGGGGAGCAGCAGGCGAGGCAGGAGAGGTCTGCTGCACCATGTGGGAATCTCCCCCGCTGGGCGTTGAACTCGTGTTGCTGCTGCTGACAGCCCCATAGCACAGCGCCTAACCGCTGCGCCACTGGGGAGGCCCCTCCCCTGTTTTGATCCCTTTTTTTCCCCCCTCCTCTCACAGAATGTCTCTTGTTTATGGTTGCCTGCTAGACTAAAGCACACATTTAAATGCCCCCCTGTGAAATTACATAAGAGAGGCTGACCCTGCAGTGCTGGCATCTCTTTCCCTATCAGACATACTTTGAAGACAACCCCAGGGACCTACAACTGCTTCGACATGACCTGCCCTTGCACCCTGCGGTGGTGAAGCCTCACCTGGGCCATGTCCCTGACTACCTGGGTGAGTGTGGCTTTGGGAGCCTGGTCTTTGTTCCTCAGCTGCACACACAAATGCAAATGTAAGCCCTCACTTAAACTTGTCTGTGAGTCCCGCTGGCTGAGTGTTGCTATCTCCCTCGTGGAGATGAGGAAACTGAAACAGCACAGAGAAAGCCATTGCCTCCCTTGGTGGCAGATGCAGCATTTAAGGCCAGGTGCTCTTGTTCAGAGCCTGACCCAGTGAAAGAATAAACCAGTAACTGTGATTGGAAGGGAGGGGTGGGCTGGCGTAGGGGTGGTAGAAGCTCGAGGGAATCGCTGCCTGTGCTGGAGGAGACTGGAATGAGGATCAGGTGCAGCTGAGCTGGAGCTGGCTAGTCTAGAACAGTGGGCAGGGAGAGAAAATGCCACTCTCCAAGAGCCTTAGCGGGAGAACAAGGCAGGGTGGGGGAGGTTTGAGGGGTGAACAATACTCAGTCATGGAACCAACTGGTTTCTGTGATGCTGATGAGGCCGAAGTCTGAGAGGGTTCCCCGGAATCATGTTCCCTGTATGTAGCTCTTACGCCATATCACTGGGTGGCAGCATCTTTGATGAGCACCTGTGACTTTCATGTTGAAGATGCTTAAAATGGATTAAGGGAGAGGAGTGAGGAAGCCCCCCCTCCCCCCCCCGCAGTGTCTCTGAAGAATGGGAGCGAGCCAGGAGGTGTGGCAGGAGGCACCTGAGAAATTGAAAGAGAAGGCTTCCAAAGAGATGGGGGGATTGAAAATGCCAGAGCGAGTGGTAGTAGGGGTCAGGTTTCCCGGTGGCAATGAACATTCCCCAATGTTCACCCCAACGGGGTGCTGGTGGATGAACTAGGGAGGGAAGGCAGTGGGGCTCGTCTTTTCTGTCAAATAGGAGCAAAGTTGCATGCCAGGAGCCTGTGGCTGGATGGCCCAGGGGTCCCGGGTGAGGTGGAAGGGTGCACTGGGTGCTTAGAGGCCTGTTGGGATCCAGTGTGACCTGACGGAGATAAATTTGGAGTGGTATGCCACACGGGACGAAATCACACAGACTTTTCTGTTACAGCTGTCTCTCTTTAAAATGTTTATATTTTTCTTCTAGTACATGCTTATGGAAAAACTCAAATACTATACAAGTGTGATTTATACTAAGTTCCCGTAGTCCCACCTGCGGGGATACTTAGTCTTTTGGGTCTGTGATAAATAGTTGTGTGCTTATTGGTACTGTAAATGTGGGACTGAGTGCTGGCACTGCGGTCAGAATTGGAGCACTTGCTGTGATTTCAGACTGAGGAAAGGGGGCGGGAGGCTGCTCCTCATACCAGATGTCTCTTCTAGTTCCTCCCATGCTGCGAGGCCTTGTCAACCCTCATAAGAAACGGAGAAAACTGTCTTCAAAGAAGCCCAAGGTGGGTCCTCTAGGGGTCTTGGCAGCGGCTACCAAAGGATCCCCTTCCAGCTTGTCCCATCTGTACTGGAATGTGCATGCACCTTGCCCGAGGGAGGACGAGAGAGGCCCTAGGGACTGGCTTCCAAACTCCCAGCTGCTTGTCCAAGCTGGAGCTGGGGATTCTCCTTTTGTGCTCACAGGCGACTTTGAGAGCAAAGGAGGACCTGCTTTTTGTCCCTACTGCTGTGGGTTGGGGAGGAACATAGGGGCTCGGTGGGCTGCCCTATATGGTGACCACAGCAGGACTTTCCCAAGAAACACCACCCACTTCCTGTAGCTGTTTCAGTTTGGGTAGGTAGCCATCCAGTTCTTCCAACTAATGTGAGATTTTGCTCCTTTTTAGAAGATGAAGACCCAGAACCCACTGCGTAGTTTCAAGCGCAGAGGCGAGAAATCCAGAATGATGGGGGATCCTTCCTGAGGCCATCCAGGCAGCCTCATCTGTGTTCCCGGACCTTTCCCAGGGTCGTGCCTACAGAGTGTGGAGCAGGATGCCCACCTTGGTGGAGCTGGATTCCTACTCTGGCTGGACTGGTTTTGCAGCAGGCAGAGCTGTGGCACTCCGGATTTATGGCTCTGCCAGGCTGCCATTTTGCCCCTAAACAACAGAATAAAGATTCTAGGTGCCCTGCTTTGTGCTTCCTGCATAGAAGAAGGTACCATCACCAGAACCTTGGGGATTTAGAAACCGCTTCCAGGAGCCAGGGCCAGGCTTTGCCTGCTGCATGTAGTGCCTCCTTGGCTGGCAGACATCAGCTGTGCTGCATTGTGGGGCCTTCAGACTCTAGGAAACACCCACTCTCCACCAGTGTCTGGCTCAGCGTATAGTCGCTCCTATGACCCTTCTATCAGACCAGGCTGGCTGACCAGCCTCCCTCCCCTGTGGCTTAGAAAGTGTTCAGCATGTAGGGAAAATGGACCTTACTGCCCATGAACCCTACACCTTTCCCTCCAAATACAGACTGTTGTAAATTTAGCCCCTCAGCTCTTCAGGGGCAGCCAGTTAGGGCCATTTCCTTAGTTCCCTGAATTGTTCCTGTCAGCACACCTACGCGTGTTTTAAGGCACATGATGGGCTGATGTACATACACATGTGCTATGCCTTTGTTCTCTGCGCAGGTTCTGGGCCTCAAATAAGAGGACCCCAGCCTCCAATCTGGGCTACCCAACTTCTGTTTCTTGGGCGGGGGGGGTGCGCTGTTCACTCGGCACACTTGGTTGCCTCTATTAACCACAGTCTTAACGGTCACCAGATTATCAGGCCTTACTTGGCCTGGCCTAGCCTGTCCAGGTGAAGAGAACTGGGCCAGAGGAGGCAGAACTGGGAGGAAGCTGGAAAGTACCTGAGTATTTTAGAAAATCTGGCTGTCTGTCAGCATAATTGGTCTGCTGGGACTTGGGACACTGGACCTCTGGTTATTGTTAAGGCATTGGGCTTGGGATTGCTGGGACCTTGGATTTGGAGTCTTTGTTATCTGCTTTTGTTAATTTCCAAGGAGTGCCAGGGAACCAACTGTGTTAAGGGGCTAGCATTTGGGGATTATCAGTGAATGGTGTGAATCTGCAGCCAGTACAACGCAAATGGGAGTCCTGCAGTTGGCCATTATTCAAGAGCAAATGTGTTAAGGAGAAGCAGGTAATGAAGTTGAACAAAGACAAAAGACAGCCACTTGGTGAGCACCCACTGGATCTCTGGAAGCAGTGCATCTTGGGTGTCACTTCTGTTGTGGCGAGGAGGTGGACTTGAAGAGCACAGGCTCAGCCAGCCTTCTGACGGCTGCAGTCCCTGGTGAGCAAGGAACTAAGGCCTGGCCGTGCTCTGCGCTGAAGTGGTGCCGCCACCATGCACTGCAACAACTCATCCCTCTGGGCAGCATTTGTGGGCAGCACAGGCCTGCTCTTGCCAACACTGGAGGGTGGGTATATCCTCAACTCGGAGCTGGGCCATGGCTATGTACTCTGCTGGGACAGACTCTGGCACTGGACTCTGCATTGGCTGGGGCAGTGGAGAGATGAGTTGTGTTCCCAAGCCCTGAATCTGCAGAGGGTAGGTGTACAGGGACTCAGAATTGTCGTTTGACCCCCATACAGCTTGGGTTGGACCCTTTGTATCCTACATGGATCCCTTGGTCCTTAACAAACACATCCAAACATGAGCCTCTACAGGCTTTTGGATGAGTATATGGAATGAAGGGCCTGAATGTCCGCCTTCTGTAAACAAGTTCACCGGGCAGCAGATAAGCTTGGCCAATTTCCAGGCTGACTGACGCACAGGATGACAGCACAGAAGTCGGCAGAGAGCAAGAATCACTTCCATCCTGATTGGCACAATCACACCCATGAGTAGGCATAAATGGGATATTGTTCCAGTTTGTGTACTGGGGTCTAGTGCATCTGCGGTGTCACTGTGAGCAGCTTTAGGCAGTCTTCAATGTGTCTCAAGCTGTGGACCATGAAGCATCTGCCTGCACTGCCAATCGTTGGGAAGTCCCAGGTGCAGGTGCTGGACTGGAGATGGGAAGGAATGTGGGTAGTGCTTTTGGCCGGCACATGAGACAGTCACCCTTTAGGGAGGTCCAGTATGTGAAGCATTATACACAAGGCCTCACCCAGCAGGAGGAGTTGGGGAAGCTGACTAATAAGGGGAGAGTGGACTGGACTAGCAGTCCTGAGAGGGGACAGAATGTGCAAATACTCTGGGTGGGAGGGCACCCAGCCTATGTGAGGTGAAAAGAAACCCAAGTGGTCATCACCACATTATGCAAAGGCTGAAAAATTAATTTATTTTTTTGAAAAGAGTAATACAATCGTGTTAAGATTCAAAAGGTGTGGGTGGTTTTTGAGCAGATCTCCCTGATTAGATAGCTTAGGTTGCCATGGTGATAATAGGTGAACAGAATGTGCTTAGAAACCTCTGGACCCAGAGCATAAAACACTTAAAGTGCATTTCCTATTCCAGCTAATTCACATCTGCTGAGGATCAATGACTCAGCTTTTGAGGAATTAGTTGTTCTTGGGACTTTGGTCTTTAGGGGCATTGTCTCTAGGAGGCAATAACAATGAGTTGATTTTGTGCAGGGGAATATCCCTGGGGAATGCCATCCTCTTTCCCCCCAGGAAGAAGCATTAGGATGCCCCACCTTGAGGAAGGGACTGTGTGTCACTCTTGTTTATCAGCCTTTTTAACATGGAAAAGGAAGAAGTGGTTATTCACTGGGGAGGTGCCCAGCCCAGCTCGCCTGATGTGTACCAGGTACTACTCTGGATAGACTCAAGTTTCCATCCCTGACATTTCTAGGCTTCACCTGTCTTCACCCACAAACCCACTGAGTAGAAGGCTAGGCTGAGCTAGAGAACAAGCACATCAGGGGATCTTCAGAAGAGCCCCTAGAACTGCCTTTGCTGTCCTACTAAAGTGGCCTTCTTGGTCTCCTTTGGAGTCTTAAGTGATGGTAAAAGTACCACCTCCAAATGTTCTGAGGCTGGGAGTAGAGGTGTACCATGGAAGCCTGAGAGTCCCTACATGCCCAACTCTGCGGCAACCTCAGTGCCTTGGGTGTTGATTCTACCCAGCACTCCTCATGCTTTAATGTGCAGGTCTCATTTGGGCAAGCCTGAGATGACCACATTTCCAGCTACCTTCCAGGGAAGCCAGTGCTGGACCCCCGGACCACACTCCACCCCCATTTTACAGATTCGGAAACAGGCTAAGAGAAGGTGAGTAACCAGGACAATGCCACCGAGTTAAGTGGTATGGGGGTTGCTGTGCTCAGAGGGTCCCTGAGGTGAGAGAGCTGGGTACAACATAACCCTTCTCTGAACCCATCGCCATCTGTGAGGTGCAATGACGGGATGGTTAGCAAAAGTACTGGACTTGAAGTAGATTTAAATTTCAGATAAATAGGGCCTCCCGGGTGGCGCAGCGGGTTAAGTTGCAGCACTATGGAGCTATGCAGAGCCACTGCAGCACAAATTCAATACTCAGACAGGGAGCTTCCCACATGGTGCAGCAGACCTCTCTCCTGTCTCACCCGCCCGCTGCTCCCCTCAGCAGTGTATTTCAGTCAATCTGCCTGTTCTGCTCCCCACTCTGTCTCTGGTGACTCCTCTCAACCCCCACACACTTCTGGCCTGCACCCCAGCTTGTATGCATAAATAAATAATTTTTTTAAATTGGGTAATATATCAAAATATTAAAAAAATAAATTTCAGAAAAATAACAAGTAACTGTTTAGCATGAGTGTATTCCATGCAATATGTGTGATATACTAAAAAAAAATTTGTTGTTTATCTGAAATTCAAATCTAGCTAGATGTCCTGCTTCTTACTGCTAAATTCAGCAAGCTTTGATTGCGGAACATTTTTTTCCTGGGTGCAGCCTCCTCCAGGAAGCCTGTCTAACCTTCCGCCTGGGATGGGCGTCCTCGTCTCTGTCCTTTATTATGGCCTTGGCCTCCGAAACTCTGTTTCTCTAGACTTAGTAATAATGCCTCCACTTTCATTTCTGATTTTGGTAATTGGAGATCTCTCTCTTTCTTTCTTCTCTTATTCAATCTGGCTAATTTTGTGCAATTTCTTAATCTTTTCAAATAACCAATGTTTGGTTTCATTAATTTTCTGTTTTTTTTTTAAATCTTCTGTTTTCTTTATCCCTTTTCTAATCCTTTTTATCTCATCTTCCTGCTAACTTTGGTTTAGTTCTTCTTGTTCTGTAAGTTGCAAAGTTGGGTTGATTTGCGCTATTTCTATTTTTTAATGTGAGTGTATATAACTATAAAATTTCCTGCTTTCATTGCATCGCATAAGTTTTGGTATATTCATTCATCTCTCTTTTCTAATTTCCCTTGTCAATTCTTCTTTGACCCACTAGTTGTTAAGAATGTCACATAGGGGGCCTCCCTGGTGGCGTAATGGGTCAAGTCTCAGCCTATGAATCTATCTGCAGCCATTGTAATACGAGTTTGATTCCTGGCCAGGGAGATTCCCACATGGTGCAGCAGACCCCTCCTGCCTTGCCCGCTACTTCCCTCAGCAGCGTACTTCAGTCGATAGGCCTATTCACCTTTCTTGGTGAATCCTCTCATTACCCCACACCTCTGGCCTACACTCCAGCTTGTATGCATAAATAAATACAACCTTTCTTTTTTTTTTTAAAAGAACATCAATGTCATGTAGGGCCTCCCTGGTGGTGCAACAGGTTAAGTCTCAGCACTACGAGCTATTAGCAGCCACTGCAGCACAAGTTTGACCTCTGACCAGGGAGCATCCCCAATGGCGCAGCAGACCTCTCCTGTCTCGCCTGCTACTCCCCTCAGCAGTGTATTTCAGTAGATCTGCCTGTTCTGCTCACCGCTGTGTCTCTGGTGAATCTTCTCACCACCCCACACCTCTGGCCTACACCCAGTTCTTGCATGCTTAAATAAATAAATCTTAAAAAAAAAAAGAATGTGATGTATAGTTTCCACAAATTTGTGAATTTTCTAGTTCCTTTCTATTATTGCTTTTTAACTTCATTCTGTTGTAGTACGAAATGATGCATCATGTAATATCTACCTTTCAAAATGTCGAAAGTAAGTCTTTATAGTGTAGAACATTCTATGCATATTTGAGGAGAATGTGATATTTGTTGCTGTTGTGCAGAGTGTTCTGTGTTTGTTAGATCTAGTTGTTTTATTGTGGCATTCAAGCCCTTTATTCTTGTCCTTATTTTTTGGTCTGGGCGTCCTACCTATTATTGAATGGGAAATTGAACTCTCCTATTATTATTGTAGAATTTTCTGTTTCTCCCTTCAATTCTGTCAATTTTTGCTTCATAAATTTTCATGATCTGTTTTTAGATGCATAAATGCTTATATACATTATTCTTGCTGTATTTACTCTTTTATTAATATGCAGCCTCCTTATTGTGTCATGTAAATGGTTTTGATCAAAAGTTACTTTTGTCTATTATTAGTATACCAGTATATACTATACTGATACAATATATTAGTATAGTTACTATCTGCATGGATTATCTTCTTCCATCTTTCCACTCTCAGTTTGGTGTCTTTGGATCTCAGTGAGTCTTGTGGACTGTGTAAGGTCGAGCGATAGAAGAAGGCAACGAAGCAGAGGAGAATGTAAGATACAGAGGCCTTTATTAGCAACTCCCGGGCAAGGTTCACAGATCCCAGGTGGGGGGCTGTGGAGTCGCACCCAGCAACCAGTGGGGCGGGTTTTTATGGGGTGAAGGAATTCCAAGGGTGGGGGCAACTCCATTTGGAGCTGGTGGCCTTGCAGGTGCATTCGGGCTGCGGTGGCCCGTCTGGATAATGGGGACATGAGCTTCTTTCCAAGGTCACACATCTTCACCGAGATTCTTCACAGCGCCCTTATTGTTGGGGAGGGGCGGGTTGAGCCTAACAGACTGCATGTAGTTGAATCATTTATTTCTTATCTATTCTGTCCATCTCTGTCTAGATTGGAGAGTTTAATCTATTTCCATTAAAGGTTATTATTGATAAAGAGGGACATCTTTAATTATGCTTCTACATGTCTATGTAGTTTTTTTTGTCTCTAATTTTCTGCATTACTGTCTTCTGTTTGCTGATATTTTATAGGGTAGCGTTTAAATTCTCCTCTCATTTCCTTTTGTGTATATTCTATAGATACTTTCTTTGAGGTTACCTTGAGGGTTACATTTAACATTCTAAAGTTTTATCACTCTGAATTGAATTTATGCCAGTTTAACTTCAATAAAATTAAAAAAATTTGCTCCTTTGATAGTTCCATTCTTTTGGTTGTAGGTATATAAAATCACACCTATACAAAATACACATCACACTTACATAAAATAAAACCTTAATTATTTCAAATGTATTAATCTCTTCAGTTATGTAGAAAACAAGATTTGGCGTTACAAACCAAAGTTACAATAGTACTAGATTTTACACTAGTAAACCTTTTCTTTCCATCTATCATTTTCTTTAATCATGTGGAAAACAAAGAATGTGGTTACAAACTATTGTTACAATAATACTAGCTTTTATAATTGTCCATTTTACTGGGATCTTTACTTCTCCATTCAGCTTCAAATTTCTATATAGTGTTATTTCATCTCACTTTGAAGGACTTCCTTGAGCAATTTTTACAGCTAGACTTAATAGTCAAGAGTTGCCTCTTTTTTTTCCCCCCCCGGGAACGTTTTGATTTAGCCTTCATTTTTGAAGGATCATTTTGCCAGATACAGAATTCTTACTGACAGTTTTATCCTTTAGCACTTTGAGTCACTCCATGATTTCTGCAGAGTACTGTAAATAATCTTATTGGGGTCTCTTATATGTGATGTTTTGCTTCTCACTGCTTTTAAGATTATCTTTTTTGCTTGTGAAAGTCTGATTTTAATATGTCTCAGCATAGATCTCCTTGTATTCATTTTACATGTAGTTCATTGAGCTTCTTGGAGATTTATGTTCCTATCTTTCATCAAAAGACATGGGGTGTTTTAACCATTATTTCTTCAAATATTCTCTTTTTCCATTTCTCTATTTCCTTCTGAGATGACCATGATATGTATGTTGGTCTACTTGATGGTATCTCAGAGGCTTCTAAGGCTCCATTCACTTTTCTTTAATATTTTTTTATTTCTCTTCTTCAATATACTAATTACCCTGTCTTCAAGTTACTGATTCTTTCTTCTGCCTATTCATCTCTGCCTTCCAATTAATCTCTAGTGATTTTTAGAAATTCAGTTGTACTTTTCAGTTCCAGAATTTGTTTGGTTTCTTTTTAAGAAATTATATATTTTTATTGTTATTTCCATTTTGTTCACACAATATTTTCCTGACTCTTCACATTTTCTTTGAAGATCTTTATGACAATTGTTTAAAAGTTTTTGTCTGGTCTGTCATAATAAATCTTTTGCAGAAACAGTTTCTTTTTATTTATGCATACAGGAGCTGGGGTGTAGGCCAGAGGTGTGTTGGGGGGTGGTGGTGAGAGGATTCACTAGAGACAGATTGGGGAGCAGAATGGGCGGATTGGCTGAAATACACTGCTGAGGGGAGCAGCAGATGAGACGGAGAGGTCTGCTATGCCATGTGGGTCAGCTCCCACATGGGGGATCTAACTCTTGCTGTAGTAGCTGTTGTTAGCTTCATGGTGCTGAGACTTAACCTTTTTCCCCACCGTGGAGGCCTCAGAAACAGTTTCTGTTGAATTGTTGGTTTACCTGTGAAGAGGCTGCACGTCCCTGTTCCTTTCTATGCCTTATGATTTTGTTGTTATTAAATACTAGACATTAGAATTTAAAAATATAGATAAAAGATTGTCTTCTCTTCCTCAGGGTTTGTGGTTTTGTTATTGTTTTTGTTTGCTGTTTATATTTTCCTGATTGTTGTAGACGTTCTCTGTGCCAAAGATCAGCCTGAGGTGTTACTTAAGATCATCTAGGTGGGCCTCCCTGGTGGCACAGTGGTTGAGCGTTGCGCTGTGGAGCTGTCGGCAGTGCGGGATGCGAGTTCAACGCCCAGCTGGGGAGAATCCCACATGGTGCGGCAGACCTCTCCTGCCTCGCCCTGCTGCTCCCCTCAGCAGTGTATTTCTGATCTGCCTGTTCTGCTCCCCACTCTGTCTCTGGTGAACCCTCTCGCAGCCCCACACCCCTGGCCTGTAACCCCAGCTTGTATGTATCAATAAATAAATCTTAAAAAAAAAAGATCATCTAGGTATTTTCTGGCCTTTACCTGTACATATCTGGTCACTTTCTCATTTTCCCCATTATGTGAAATTGTCTTTAATATCCTAGTTTTTAATGTCTGGCTCCCCAAAGAGGAAAACATGGGGGGGAAAGGAATGAGGGTAATAAAAGGCCACTGGCCCTTTAAATTTCCTGGAACTCAGTTAAGGGGAAGGGAATTTCAACTTTTGAGTGAGGTGTAACAACAATGGATGCCCTCCCTTTTCTCTGCACCCTTGGATCAGAAGAAGCAAAAATCCCTCACATTGGAGAGCAGGGTTTTATTTTTGTTTTTGTTCGCCCTGGCTCCTACAAGTTGCTCCAGGAATACTGCCCAGAAACCTGCCAAAGGACTGAGGGTGTGGGATTAAGTATCTGTTACTGTGGTAAGAGCTGAGTTGACTACAACTTACAGCCTAAGCCTTCCCCTGGATGTAGCAAGCCTTCCATAGATTGCAGAGTTCTAAAATAAAGAGTCTGCCAGTACAATTGTAGTCTAATTTGGGAGACTGACTCTTAGTGCTTCTTACTCTGAAATCTTCCTTAGAATTCTCTCTTCCCAATGTGAAGGCTCTTGTCCTCTTCATTAGTAGGGCATATGCAAATGTCATGGTGTTGTAATGTTCCCTGCTTTTCACAGACCCAGACACAGCGGGATATCTGGAAGTGTGGTAATCATCTTACCTCATGCATCAGGCATGAGGAAAAAGTCAAGATGCAAAATGTCACAAAAAGATTGATATCAGCAAAATGGGAAATTAAGAAACTCCAAGGTAATGTTTTTCCACATTAAAAAAATAAACCCGGGCCTCCCTGGTGGCGCAGCGGTTAAGCACTGCGCTGTGGAGCTGTCGGCAGCGGCGACGCAAGTTCGACGCCCAGCCAGGGAGAATCCCACATGGCACGGCAGACCTCTCCTGCCTTGCCCACTGTTCCCCTCAGCAGTGTATTTCTGATCTGCCTGTTCTGCTACCCGCTCTGTCTCTGGTGAACCCTCTCGCCGCCCCACGCCTCTAGCCTGTGCCCCAGCTTGTATGTATAAATAAAAAATAAATCTTAAAAAAAAAAAAATAAACCCACAGAAACTGTCAGAACCAATTTTGTAGGAGCTCTGGAAAATAGTCAGAGGTCTAAAGCAACCAGTCAAGGTCCTTCCTGGTGGCCTAGGGGTTACATTTCAGCACTACTGTCACAAAGGCCCATCGCAAAGGCCTGGGACAGGAACTTAACCCACATGGCACAGCAGACCTCTCCTGTTTTGCAACAGGGTGGTCCCCAGGAGAAAGGGTGTGTCCCAGGTTCCCTGTCCCACCCAAGGTAGGGTGGAACTGAGCAGGATATAAGAAGCTTGAGAACAGAGAGGAGAGGGACACAGAAGACACACACAGAGGACATACACACAGAGGAGACACAGAACACAGACAGAAGACAGGAGGAGACGGAAGAAGGGTGGAAAGCCAGAAGAGGCCCAATGCTGCGCCCCGGCTCGCCCGAGTTGCCTGAAGGCGCAGCATGCGGCGCTAGGACCTTCAAGGAAGAGTTCCTTAGGTAGCCAGGAGGCGACATCTCTTCCCGTAACTACTTTAACTCACAAATATTTTCTAAGTTAGACCTATAACTTTCTTAAGATATGCCTGCAGACATAACCTCTCCATTGCCCAAGACCCCATGATTGGGTCTAGGTGCCGAGCTGCTCCTTCGATAAGTACATTCTTGCCTGATCACGGGTTAGTGTCCTGTACAAAAACGTTTACTCCCCCCCCCCTTACATTCCCCTGCC